>CANXYI011642537.1:0-14152 GCA_948208565.1 Hura crepitans
GGCATATATACGTCTCACATAGTCATATTACATAATATACATGCATACAAACTTCATTTACAACATTATGTCATAATTTTTCATAACATTTCACCATAACATATCCATAATGTCATGTTTCCATGACTAATCATACTAGCATTTCATGGGTCATCCATTTAGCCATGCTATCTATAAGAATGCATATTCATATTCTATTTATCATGATAAATTAGCATGGAAATGATTAAAATATAAGGCAATATGTCACACCATTCATTCGGCCATAGATGACCATAACAAACATAATACATATATATACCACTTAACAACACAATTTAATCATATGTAACCATTTATGGTTTGAGCATAAACATTTACATTCAAATATTCTAATTGACCATATTCAAGGCATTCGACTATCATAAAAGTGTAAACTCAATTGAACATCAATTACAGTTACAATACATCATGTAATGGAATTGGTATGAAAATTCAAGTATTCCATATCATAAATAACCAATCTCATTACATGACCACATATATACTTTTGAGACATAAAAATATGCTCGTAAGGCCATTCGACCACACATTATTGTGAACACACAACTTTCGTCTTAATCATCACATACATGTTACTGCATTCTCACATTGATTAATTTCTTAACATATATAAACATACATAATCATAGGTATGTATAAAGAAAAAAAAACACACACACACACATGCACTAAGGCCATTTGGCCAACATACATATTACTCAAGCCATATCTATTCAATCACATTTATCATCATATTGCATAATCATAAGGTCACACAACACCAATCCACAACAATTAATATCATTAAATGCCATATACACACTTTTTATACACTTTTTCATACACACATTATTTGCATAATTCACCTTGATTACACATACCACAATTTCAAATATGCTCAACAACTTGATCAAGCCTTCTCCTTGCCCATGTATTACTATTTTTGCTTGGCTCTACAAATAAAAATAGGCTTATTGCATAAAAATCCGTATAAAATCAAATGAGCTTCAAAAATCAAAACCAACTTCATAAACACTCTCTTATGCACCTAGGGAACCTAGAAAAATATCGAAGTTTGAAAAAACTTACCTGTGAAAAATTGGATTAGTATTCATTGAGGCTTCCAATCGAGAAATTCCTTTGGTTTATCTTAGAATTCTTACTAGAATTGACTTCTAAAGGTCATAGAGGCTTAGATGTATGGATTGATTGGTGAATTTTGGCTTAAATTAAGGAGGATGAAGAAAAAGAAAGGGGAGCTTCACTTTAAAGCCATTGGCTATGGAGGATAGGGAAGGGAGGAGAGGATGGCACTATTACAAGTTTGACCTAATGAATCCCTATGTGACTTATATATGAGTAGATTTATTAAGCAAATAATCTTTTCTTCCCTCTTTTTAATCAATTGTCCCTTTTATTTCCTTCTATTGGCCTTTAATTAAACCCCAAAAATTCACACAATCTATGTCCCATAAGCCTTTAAAAACTTAAGCTTAAAAATTGAGAAAAACCAATTAAAACACTTTTTATCTTTACCCGATTTAGTAAAAAAACTTCTCGATAACCAAATATTCCAATTCCAGTGCCAACAGACTATTTAAAATATTTAAGCATTAAGTTGTATCAATTTCAGAATTTTCTTTGAAAAAATTGAATATTTTGTGGTTTAACTAAAACTAGGTCACTATTCACGTGACATTATTGTAAAACTTAACTGTCATTTTTAACAAACTAAACGCTTCATTTTCACTTTAAATTTCACCCAAAATTATACTATGATTAATACTTCCATTTAGTAAAATTATTGTGACTAATACTATTCATAACATCATGATTTTTTGGGTGTTACATGATATATCCATATTTCTTAGTTATTGGGGCGATATGTTAGTTCTACATGGTATTATCCAATTGATGTTAAACATTATCTTATCATTTATCAATAAAAAAATCTAATAAAATTGATCACAGTGATATTTTTTTGTAAAGTTTTTAAAAGTTCATGTATTTTTTTGGTACACAATTTTTTTTGTTACTTATAGATTATTAGAGCATAAGTTGAGTGACCACTAATGTGACACCCCTCACCTAACCTAGTAGCTAGATCCAAATGAGGGATGGCAGATTGTGACAACTCCTACTTAAATTGTTACCTGTCTAACTAAGAGATAGCACATTAACCAGTTTTACCATTACCTTTTTTAAACCTATTTTGTGTACCTACATCATGAGCATCTTAGGCCTATGTGTAGTTTAAACCTAGGTCATGGTCATAAACATATAATATGCTCTATTTTGTTCAAACAAAAATTTAGTACCATAATGCTTGCTCAGTGACATGTCCCAAAATAAACTTGTAAAAAAGACACTTTAACAAAATTCCCAAACTTAACTCAGCCATTTGGGTCTTTTTAAACCTTTAACATCATCAATATCAATAACACATAGTGACAACCATCACGTTACTGACACCATAGGCATCACAATCTCAATATTATTAGGCACATATCATATAATTATCATATACTACTAGTATCTGTCTGTTTAGATTACATGAACATTGTATTTGATAGAACATACATGTACATCACCATACTAGACCCATGCCTTACCTATATACATATGAGTGCCATTAACTAGATTCCCATCACATAAGAGATATATAAAATTATACCAACTAAATGGTTGTCTAAGCAGTGCTGCTATCTCAAGGCTATATTTAAAGTGAGATCTATCTGCTACCCATATATCAAAAAACACGATACGCCAAGCATAATGCTTAGTCGTGTATTCAATAAAATATACACACACATGTACAAGAATTTATGGTACACATGCATTTTAATAGTAGACATGCTACTAGTCATGCATACATTTTTCCATAGCTTTAATACTACTGTCCAATTATTTCAGGTTATCATATGAACATATTACTGTGTATTTGTTTCTATGCTACTTACCTATCTTAAATTATTATGTGTGAACATAGTTAAATCCTTTCACATTTACATGCCATTATTAAGCAATATGTTTGTCAATTATTATGTCACGATAAGGTATTTCCAAATCGTTTAGTTATTAATTTACAATTGTTTATCCATTTATTTCACACCCTAATTTCACATTCTTATTATTTCCATTTTTATCCTATATCAAAAAGACATGTATCAAAGTACTTGATGTTGGGATCACGTTGTGTAGTGGCCTAAATTTTAGACCTTCATTCTACTGTACTAGTAAGTAATGTGCAATGGCCTTATTGACCCTTTCATCAACTGAACTCACTTAAGATTATGCACGGTTGTTTTGTTAATCTCCCGATGGCTACACCTGTATGAAATAATCAAGGAATCAAATAATACCAATATAGCCACAAATAGGTGTGTAGTGGCCCTACTAAACCTCTCGATAGTTGCACCTTCATAAGAATATGTGTAATGGTTTTGTTAGACCTCCCTATGGCTACACCCACATGAAAATATCCAAGAGTAATCAAGTATCAATATCATCAAAGTCAATGACACTGAAATGTCTTAGTAGCTACTACATCCCCTAGTTAACTAGTTAACCAATCTAGTAGGTTGTCTAACATATATGCACCATTCTTTCCATTCTCATTTTTCACTATTCATATGGTTATAATTAAGATCTCATATTCAATTCACATTATAAATTTACTTAATGGTTTCCTTTTGAGGTTATATTACATATTCCATGTCATAGGTTTTAACATTGGTATTGCCATTTCTAATTTTTATCTCACATCAACATACTCATTTTACCATTTCCATCACACACATTTTCATCCATCATTTTCTATTCACATGTTAGCCAATTACCTTACTCGTATTATTAACTATCATTACCAGTATGTATGTTACACAAATGCACGTTACATATGTCATAATACATATATACACATTTCATATGCCGTATTTACCTCATTTTTTAATCCATTAATGCACACTATTGATCTATGTTATGGCCACTTATTTTAGCTTATTACATTACCATTTTCTTCTATTACATAACAATTTTAGAAATTTTAACTATATCCTTACATTTCCATATTATATACATCAATGTTAATCCTCTGCATTTAGCTTATTATTCTTTCTTTTTCCATTCAGTTATGTTCATTATCATGTATTAAACCCTAAAATACACTAGGAACTAATTTAGGGTTACTCTAACCCCTAAATCCATGCAAACCCTAAATGCACACTATTATGGAATTTTCACAATTCATAGTTCAAGGCACATATTTTATTGAATACACTTACAAAGATGTTATACAACATCTTAGGATCGATTCTATAGCTTTTCCTTGCCTTAATTCTCATTCTCCTCTTTCTTTTCTAAATCCTATAATATGTCAATAATTAGAAAATTTTGTAAAAAATATATACAACTCTAAATTTGAAACTAAAAGGATAATCATATTCTAAAGCATCTCTAGTTACCTAAAAAAAATACTCGGGATTCAATTCAGGACTTGGTATAATTTAAGGGTTCAAAATCCTAAATCTTTAATTCTTTCTTTTTGCCCTCAAATGGCCTCCTTATATAAAATTAATCTAAAGATTAGCTTTTAGAGATTAAGTAGAGCAAGTTTGGTGTAAGAAGTATGAGATTTACTATAGAGATGAGAGAGAAATGAAGAAGAAAAGGGAGCAGAGAGAAAAGGCCATTAATGGCATCGGCTAAGGGTGGAAGTAGGGGAGGATGAGTCTATCTTACTACCATGCACATGCACACACCACAACTCTTTTATATTATGAGGGTGGATGGCCACGATAGCACCATATGGTGATCGGATAGCCTTGAATTATCTTATATAAGTTTTAATCTTAAATAATGTAAAATAAATGTTAGAGGTCTCTTAAAATCATGCTTTTAGTGCTAAAAATTACCATATTTCTTAATTAAAGGACCCCTAAAATCTCGAGCCTAAACTCTAAGAGGAACTATGTTAACTATTCACTTGAGTAATTAAAAAATTTTGATTAAATATCAATTGATGTCAAATAATAAACTATTTAGAATATTTAATCAGGCATCTTAGATATTTTCTGACTCAACATGAGCTAAGGTCATTATTCACTAGATATCAGTGTCGAATAATTTATTAGTTCAGTGGCTAGTTCAAATAACTTCATTTTTATCGTTATTTTGCTCATTACAATTTTATGACTAGTAGTCCCCTTTGGCCTCCTTAGTGTGATCTAGTTACTTGAGAAATACTAGGATTTTTAGGCATTACAATTCCTTCCCCTCTTAAGACATTTCATCCTTAGAATTTACCTAGTTTGAATAGCTATGGATATTGGTCTCTCATCTATTGCTCACTTTCCTATATTACCTCATGTGAATCATGGTGTTTCTATAACACCTTCACTAATGGCACTATTTTACTGTGTAACTCTTTCACTTCTCGTGCTAGGATCTGGACTAGTTCCTCGTCATAGGACATATTTAGTTATACCTATATCTCTTCTATTGAAAGCATGTGTAAAGGATCTAATCTATATCTTTGTAGCATCGACACATGAAATACATTATGGATTTATTAAAACTCTAAAGGTAATGCTAGTCTATATGTTACTGGCCCTACACATTCAATCACCTCATACGAACTAATAAATATCAGGCCTACCTTGCCCTTCTTGCCAAATTTGAGTATTTTCTTCCAAAGTGATACCTTTAGAAAGACTTTAAGCCCAACTTTATACTTAATCGATATTCTTTTTAGATCTGTATAAGATTTTCATCTGTTTGTTATAGCTTTTAGCTGATTGTTAATGACTTTGACCTTTTATTCTACATCCCTAATCAAGTTTAGTCCCATTAGCTTATTTTCACCCAATCTTATCCAACATAATGGGGTTTTTCATTTCCTCCTTATAAAGCCTTAAATGGTGCCATCTCAAGGCTTACCTGATGGCTATTATTGTGAGCAAACTTTGCTAATGACAAGTATCAATCTAAGTTGCCTTTAAATTCTATAATGCAACTTCTAAGCATATCTTCTAATACCTAGATCACCCATTTTGATTGACCATTTATTTATAGGTGAAATGTTGTAATAAAGGTGAGTTGAGTACCCAAGGTATCGTCTAATTTCTTCTAAAACCTAGATGTGAGCCTTAGGTCTCAATCTGAGATAATAGATGCTAGCACTCTATGTAGTTTGATAACTTTATCAATGTATTTTATGTAAGTTTCTCTAAGGGATAATCCATTCTCACTGGGATAAAGTGTGTTATTTTAGTTAGCTTATCGACAATCACCCACACTACATCACATTTACTTCTTGTCATGGGTAGACCTATTATGAAATCCATGGTGACTCATTCCTATTTCTATTCTGGTATTGCTATAGGATATAACAATCTAAAAGGAACTTGATGTTCTGCTTTCACTTGTTAACAAGTGAGGTATTTGGTCTCGTAATCATCTATGTCACTTTTCATTCTTGGCCACCAATAATAGGGTTTCAAACCTTGATACATCTTGGTGCTTTTGGGATGCATAGCATAAGGGGAACTATGAGCTTTCTATAGGATCTACCTTTTAATATCTTCTCTGTCAGGTACACATAATCAGTTATGATAATATAGACATCCATCTATTTTAATTTCATGCTCAGCAGGCTTCCCCTCTTTGATCAAACTCATTATGTGTTGCAGTTTTTCATCATCTTGTTAAGCCTCTTTCATTATTGAATTAGGTCAGGTTTCACCTACAGTTTAACTAGTAAAGCCCCATTTTCATGGCATTGCAATCGAACATTCATTTCCTTCATGGTGTACAATAACTTTCAGCTTAATGTATCTACCACCATACTCACCTTACTAGGATGGTAGTTAATCGAGCAATCATAATATTTGATTAGCTCCATCTATCTCTACTGCCTTAGGTTTAGTTCTTTCTTAGTGGGCAAGTATTTTAGGCTTTTATAATCTATGTAGATGTAACATCTTTCACCATATAAGAGTGTCTCTATATTTTCAAGGCAAAGATAATTGTTGTTAGCTCCAAATCATGAGTGGGATAATTTCTCTCATAGGGCTTATATTGTTTGGATGCATAAGCTACCACTTTCCCTTCCTCCATTAATACATATCCTAGCCTATTATGTGAGGCATCATTATAGATGACAAAGTCCTTCCCCAGCTTTAGCTGTGTAAAGATTGGAGCCTTTGTTAACATGGCTTTTAATTTATCAAAAATCTATTGGCATTTCTAATCCCACACAAATTTCACATCCTTCCCTAATAAAAATGTCATTGGAGCAATAATCATTGAGAATCCCTTAACAAATTGCCTATAGTATCTAGCTAGTCCCAAGAAGGTTTTATTTTCTAACATATTCCTTGGGGTTTCCATTCTAATATAGCCTTGATTTCACTAGGGTCCACCTTAATTCCATCAACAGACATGATATGTCCTAGAAATGCTACTTCACTCAGCTAGAATTCACACGTGCTTAATTTGGCATATAGTTACTTCTCTCTTAGTGTCTATAATACTAGCTTGAGATGATGTCCATGCTCTTCTCTAGTTTTAGAGTACACTAAGATGTCATTAATCAATACTACCATAAATTGGTCTAGGTTTGGTTAGAATATCAAGTTCATTATGTCTATGAATGTTACAGGGGTATTGGTTAGCCCAAATGGCATCACTAAGAATTCATAATGTCTATACCTAGTGCAGAAAGTTGTCTTTAAAATGTTAGACTCCTTTATATGGAGTTGATGAAACTCAGATCTCAAGTCAATTTTTGAGAAGATGCTATATCCTTTCAACTAATCAAATAGGTCATCAATTTTGGGTAGTGGTATTTATTTTTAATGGTCACCTATTGAGTTTTTTGTAATCTATACATAATCGTAGTGAAACATCCTTCTTTTTTTACAAATAGCACTAGTGCTCTCTAGGGTAAGATGTCGGGTCTAATGAATCTTTTATCTAACATCTCCTATAATTGTACTTTCAATTCTTTTAACTTTATAGGTGCCATTTTATAAGAGCTATTGACATAAGTGTTATTCCTGGGTACACCATGATAGAAAACTCTATCTCTCGTTCAGGTGGCAACCCTAGTAGCTCATCTAGAAAGATATTAGGAAATTTTGCCACCATTAGTATTCAACTGACATTAAGCCCTTTCTATTTAGTGTCACTTATGTGTGCCAAATATGCCTGATGACCCATCTAGATTAATTTCCTTGCTGCTACTGCTAAGATCACATTGGATAAGAAGTCAATTCATTCACCAATTACTGTAATTTCCTCTCCTTTTACTGTTTAGAGGGTAAACATTTTCTGTTTGCAATTTACTATTACATTATGTCTAGATAACCAATCCATCCCTAATATAACATTAAATTCATTAAGGGGTAGTTTCATCAAATTAGTAGGAAGAACATATCCTTAGATAGTGAAAGAATAGTCTCTAAACACTTCGTTCACTATCACGTGTTGCCTTATAGGGTTACTAATTATGATTTTAATGTCTAAAGGTTCTTACTGAAGGCCTCTATCTTGTGCAAATGTGGTGTATACATAGGAGTATGTAGACCCTAGGTCTACTAGTGCTAAAATAGATAAGTCAAAGAAGTAGAATGTACTAGCTATCACATTAGGAGAGTTTGTCTCTTCTCTAGCTTGGTTTGCATACTGACGTGCTAGTGCTCTCACCTCAGTCCTCTCACTTACCTCTAGTTAAGGCCTCTAATTGGTTCATGCTTTACCTATGTTACTTTCCTTTTATCTCTTAGCTAAAGCAGTTGATAAAGCATGAAGCATAAAAGAATCATCTATATCTAGACTCAATAGGCAATCCTTCTAGTGATGGCCTTTAGAGCCATATCTATAATAGACTCTTAGGATTGACCTCTAGCAAATCCCTCCATAACTCCTATTACATGTACCACATACTGGTAATACACCCCTAGTTAGTGACACTGGAACACTTGTGGCTGGCATCTACTACTAGTAGGGCCTGAATTGCCCTCTTAGGCCTAATCTCTAGGTAGTAGCTAATCTCTATGATGTTGATGTGTGGGGGCCTCCTTTCTACTTTTATTGGGCTCTAGTGTTGAGCTAGCCTAGCCGCTGTGAATGACCTTTTCTTTTAAAAGTTCTTTTATCTCTCCTTTAGTATGTCTTCCACTGTGTATGATGTAGCAACTAATGTAGAGAACTCTTAAATCTCATTCACTACCACCTAGAGTTGAATGTTTGTGTCGAGGCCCTTTTTAAACCTTCTACATCGCTCATCTTCTATGGGCACAATAGCTGCTACATATCTGCTAAGCTTGGCAAACTCTTTCTTATATTCTGACATGGGTCTACACCTTTATTTTAAATCCAAGAACCACTGTCTCTTTTTTTCTAGGTAGTCTTTATTAATATGCCACTTCTTAAACTCCTAGAGAAAAAACTTTTAAGTAATCTTTGCTATTGGTTTCCTTTCTAGAATTGTTTACCACTAGTGGGATCCTTCTTCTTGTAGTGGGGAAGTGGCACATATCAAGCTTTCTTTAAGGGTGCATCTTAATTACTCTAATATTCTTTCTATTCTCTTAAGCCAATACTCTACTATGACTGAGTCATCCCTGTCTGTACCTAAGAAATCAATTACCTCTATCCTTTTCACATGTTATAAGAAGGTTTTTTTAAGGGCTTATGGCATTAGTGGTTGCTGTGGTGCTGATGGTGGAGGAGGGGTAATAACTACAGCATGTCTGAATACCTCGACAATCTAATATCTTAAAGCCAGTTGCATTTGTGTCGGCTATTATTCACATACATTACTTGTCATATCCCTATAATCATGCTCTAATGGCCATTCGGCCATGAACTACCCACACACATTCCGTGGTGTAATTCCAACTTAAGCTATCATACCACATACTTATGAATCATAAATAATCATTCCATACCAATATGTGCTTATTTACATACACATTATAACATAAACATACACACACACCTTCATGGCCATTCGACCATCATGTCATACCATACTCATGCATACTTTCTTTCACCATTAACAAACATACACTACATATCTCATCTAATAATCATGATTGGCATATTAAATGATCACATACATAGCCATTTCTTCATAAACATACACTTACATACATTATGTATAAGCTCAAAAAATAAGAAAATTGAATTATTATGCCACTTTTATGTTTCCTAATATTTAGATAAAATGCTTCTCGACCTTCAAAAATTCCACTTCCAGTGCCAATAGGCTCACTAAAATTTTAAGTGTCTGGTTGTATTAATCCTATAATTTTTTGAGCAACTTTTAAAATATTTTACAGTTCAGCTTTGCCTTGGTCACTATTCACGAGACACTATCGTAAAAACTTTCTTAGTGTTTTTAGCTAAACAAATAACTTTCGATTGTTCCAAACTTTGCCCAAAAGTATTTTATGATTAACACTTTCATTCGATAGCTTTAGTGTATCCTAGGTCTCAAAAACACTATTCATCTTGGGAAAGTGCTATTCATAAAGGTTGGGATTTTTGGGTTGTTACAAAAACCTTCCAATTCCTTCAAATTAGCCCTCAATTTGGATAATAAAAAATAGGTGAAACCTTTTATTAGGGTATAGTATTTAGTGGTTTAGAAAGCAGAGAAATGTAACACCTCTCACTCGGTCCGATCATCAGACTTGAATGAGAAGCGACACACAACCGATATTTGAACTATACTTAATGAAAATTTATATAATTTAAAACTTTATGAAATCAGTTAAAACATGCATAAACCTTTAAAATCTTAACTTAATTAAAACCACTTCAGAATTTTAAAAACAATTTTAGAATCAGTGTAAAAAATTTGGCAACATAATGGCTATATTGGGATATTATCCTAAAATGAATAGTAACCTATAATTAAAATAAGCACTTCTAAAATTCATTCAAACTCAATCAGCACAACAAGATCCTCTAGATCCATCTTAATATCACAATGTAGCAAAATCTCAAAACATTCATTCAACATCATGAAAATAAAGAATTTCAATATAAAAGCAGTTTATACTAACATAATACAAAAAATATTTGTGTCATATTAAGAGTTACAAAACATATCAAAAATATTTGTGTCATTCAACATCATGAAAATAAAGAATTCTAATATAAAAGTAGTTCATGCTAACATAATACAAAAATATTTATGTCATCATGTCAACATACATATTTTCATATTGATTTATCTTTTAAGAATTTTATTAGATTATGTAATACTTATTAACTTTGCCTATATACATATGACAAACTCACAAAACTAGATGATGAAAATCGTTGACCACAAAGGTCTAGCATTGACTCAAAGGTCTAATACGTTGACCACAAAGATCTAGCATTGACCACAAAGGACTGAGACATTGACATAAAGGTCTAGCAAGTTAACCTATAAGTTTGATATCAAATAAAAGCCCTTAGGCAAAAAATATGTTGGCCTGTAAGCTTGAAAATAAGCATCGAAGTGCCCTAGCAACTGCTAATCTCCTTAGTTAAACAATCAACCTATCTAAGCTAGGCTATCAAATTATATTGGCCATCACCATTATTAATTATGTTTTACCTTATTAAAAATAGCTTCATAAAGTTTTTACAAGTCCTTTGGCCAACTAATTACCAAAAGAGGTAACAAAAGTTCTTTTTTTATGTTTCAACCATTATGTCATTTGATCATTTTTAATTACACATATAACATCATATCATATATAATCCATTTATGCATCATAATTATTACACTATGCCAATTTACATCCATTATATGCATATCATTTTACATCATGCTCATATGCCATTAATATCCATTATGAATACTTTAAGTATTCACTATCCAACATAAGCCTTTGGCTTCATATAATGTTTGGCATTAATATGCTTATACCTTATCCTTATTTGAAACCATGCTTCTTATCATATAAAAACCTAAATTTCATTATATGTATTCATTATCCTTAAAACATACTCATATATCATCATGACGTATAATAACATGCATGCTCTTTCTTTAAAGCACGTAAAGTGTGTATAACCTCAATTATCATCCATTTTGCTCACATAGCATATTAACTTCATAAACATATCATAACATAAAAAAATTATCATCAACTAGATCATTTAAGCCTTACCCTCAAGTGAGGAAAGTTTCGGCCAACATAGACATAAACACTATTCATTCCATAATGCTAGTTTTATATGCATCCATTTTCTTGCTTATGTCTTAGTCTATATTACCAATGAGAAGAATAAACTTAAATATCACACCTCATATACTATTAACATGCCATTAAGGTCACAATGAACTCAACTTGTGGAACAATTATCAAATTAATCAAATTAACACCTTTTTGTCATCAATTATTACAAATTATCATCTAAATTAGTAATTATCCTCTTCACAACCACTACTTAAGCCACATATATGTTTCAGCTAACACTAAAAGTCCACTAAGAACTCACATTTTCATCATGCTAATAGGTTGATAATCATATTCTTAGCAATATATCATCATCCAACTAGTTTACATCAATTAACATACAAAACACATTAATTACATACAACCATACACACATTAATTTAAGCACACACATTTAATTCATATGCTACATTGAATACACATACCAAATGGAGTCTTTTAGACACCAACAAAACTTCTACACCTTTTTTTTACCCTTGAAAGTGCCTTGATCACCTTTCTCTACACAACATAAAACATAACCATAAACAAAAATTCATATAAATTTAATTACTTATCTAAAATGAAATTTAACTTTAAAAGTGTGTTTTTAGGCACTCCTAGAACCTTAGAAGAATACCAAACCCAAAAGAAAACCATTTTATCAAATATTGGTTATTATTCATATAAAACTCTTACCTCTAATTTGTCCAAATTTAAGCTTGCTTTCTTGCAATTGATGGTGTAATCAAGGTTTGGAGGGTTTAATTTAGGGGTTAAAAGTGTTTTTAGGAGCTTAAATTAAAGGACGAAAGAGAACAAATGGTGGAGATAGAGAGAAAGTTGTCTTCAACTTATAAGGAGGAAGAAAGGCACTATTCAATCTTTAACTCTTCAAAAATGAGCACTTTAACCATATATATAGTCCTCTAAATCCAATAACTCACATAATTCCCCTATATGTCCATTCTTCAAATTAAATTTTCCTCTTAATTAAAGCTTAATTAACACTTTTAATGACCCTATTAAACCTCTTAAAACATAACCTAAAAGTTTAAAAAAAAATTGAGCTCGAAAAATGTAAAAAATTGATTAAATTAATACTTTTTAACTTTGCCTGATTTTTAATAAAATACTTCCTTATGTTCAAAAATTTTAATTCCAATGCTAATGGACTATTTAGAATATTTAAGCATCAGGTTGTATCAATCCCAGATTTTTCTAAGCAAAAATGAAATATTTTACGGCTTAGCTAAAACATAATTACTATTCATGAGGCATTGCCACAAAATTTTTGCTTTTATTTTTAACCTTCTAAATGACTTGTTTTTTACTTTAAATTTTATCCAAAATTATATTATGATTAATACTTCTATTTGGTCATATTAGTGTCACTTAAATCTCGAAAAACACTATTCACATCCCATGAAGTACTATTCATAACACTAAAATTTTCGAGTGTTACAAGAAAAGCTCTAAACTGGGTAAGAAACCCAACAATGGCTTATGACTATTTAAGAAGAAAGGAGGTGAATTTTTTGTCTTCCTTTGACCACACCATAAGCCTTTTATACCCCTTAAACCAAAGGCTTATGTTAAAACTCATGTATATCTAATGGCCCATAAATAAGCCCACTTAAAAACCCTTCATAAGCCTCTTTTAATTCCCTTTTATTTTTATTCCCTAATTTTCATCATTAATTAACATGTCTTATAATCTTAATAAATCATATGTAATAATACTCGATAGTCCCAAACAAACCATACACAACAACCTCAAAAATTCAATTTAAACCAACCCTTTTTCCCTTATTTAATTTTTAAAAAATTCTCTTGATATTAAAAAATTCCAATTCTAATTCCATTAGACCCTATGAAATATTTGAGTATCAAGTTATGACATTCTC
>CANXYI011642718.1:0-18299 GCA_948208565.1 Hura crepitans
TCTTATGATATATATATATATATATATATAGCATTTCTCTCTATACAGATAATGCCTTTATATTTTCAAAGCAAACACAATAGCAGCTAGCTCCAAGTCATGAGTAGGTTAATTCTTCTCATATGGCTTCAAATGCCTTGAAGCATAAGCTACTACCTTCCCATCCTACATCAAAAAGCCTTTTAGTGAAGCATCACTGTACATTGTAAAGTCTTTACCCTATTTAGGTTGAATCAAGATAGGAGCTTTTATCATCATTTTCTTTAACTGATCAAAATTTGCTTGACACCTATCATCCCATTCAAATCTCACATTCTTTCTAATGAGCCTAGTTAAAAGGAGCTGTTATGATAGAGAACCCTTTTATAAATCTTCTGTAATATCAAACTAAACCTAGAAAACTTCTCACCGTAGTTACATTCCTAGGTTGTTCCCATTCTAGCACTACTTTCACTTTACTGGGATCAACCCTGATTCCCTCAACTAAAACTATGTGTCTTAGAAAAGTAACTTCACTCAACCAAAACTCACACTTACTGAGCTTGGCATACAACTATTTCTCTCTTAGGCTCTGTAACACAACTCGAGATGCTATTCATGCTCTTCCTAGCTTCTAGAGTACACTAGGATATCATCTATGAATACTACCATGAACTAGTCTAGATAAGGCTAAAAAACTTTGTTCATAAGATCCATGAAAGCTGCTGGGCCATTGGTAAGCCCAAATGGCATCACCAAGAACTCGTAATGCTCGTACCAGGTTCTGAAGGCAGTTTTAGAAATGGTAGCTTCCTTAATCCTTAACTGATTGTATCTAGAGCTCATATCAATCATTAAAAATACACTCACCCCTCTCAACTAATGAAAGAGGTCATATGTCCTAGGTAATGGATACTTATTCTTTATAGTCACTTTGTTCAGCTACTTATAATTAATACATAACCTAAGTGGCCTGTCTTTTTTCTTTACAAATAGTATAGGTGCCCTATAAGGAGATAGACTAGGCTTGATAAAAACCTTTGTCTAATAGATTTTATAACTATACATTCAGTTCCTTTAACTCAGTAGGTGCCACTCTATAAGGAGCAATAGATATTGAAGTAGTACCAGGATATACCTCAATTTCAAAATCTAGTTCTCTTTGAGGTGGTAAGCTTGGTAGCTCATCAGGAAATACATTAAGAAACTCCAAAACAATTGGAATATGGGCTAAATCAGAATTAGAAGTATTCAGGTTAATAACATAGGCCAAATAGACCTCACAACCCTTTTGAAGAAGTTTTTGTGCTTTAGCAGTGGAGATGAGATTATCTAAAAGACTTCTCTCACCATCTACTATCACTGGCTATCCCTTTGTAGTTTGGAGGGTTAACTTCTTATGTTTACAATCAATCATGGCTTGATGCTCAGTCAGCCAATCTATCCTTAGGATCATATCAAACTCATTGAAAGGTAGTTTAATCAAATCAACAGAAAATCTACGCCCCTGAATCACTAGAGGACATTGCCTATGCACCCTATTCATAATCACACACTACCCTATGGGGTTGCTAACTTTGATGTCTACATCAACATGCTTAGGCTCTAACTACCTATTTTGTGTTTATGCAGAGCATATATAAGAATGTGTAAAACTAGGGTCTATCAAAGCCAAAAATGGAACATCAAATAAATAAAAAGTACTAGTTATGATATATGGTGCTGCAGCCTCTTCTATGGCTCTGATAGTATACTGCCTAGCTGGAGCATAAGCCTTTATCCTGGTGCCCTAGCTACCACTAGGCTATTCTCTTTCAGCTTGTCTTTAATCTCTATTTTGAGGTGTCACATTAGATGCCTATGTTTAAGCACCCTGTAATTATCTCTAAGGACACTCTCTTTTAAAATGATCTCTAGCACCACAATGATAACACTCTCTTCTTCTGGCTAGACTACACTACCCCTAATGTTTCCTCTAACAAGTGGTACAAGTGGGAGGTTCATTTTTATTACCCCGTATACTAAGAGTACTATTAGCCAGAGAAGGCAATCGAGGTCTACTAATAGATGCTTGTCCTAACCTCTGGGTCTGTGCCTATCTCTTCCTCTGATACCCTATCTAATACTAGGACCTAGGTTGAGACTGTGCCTATGATTGACCCTTCCTCCTCTTCTTATAATCTCCTGACACAACACTTGACTGTCCCATAGTAAACTATCTCTTTCTTTGGAAGAGGTCCCTCTTTTCTTGCATCATTTCTTCCATATCGTGTGCAATTGACACTAGTACTGC
The DNA here is from genome assembly GCA_948208565.1 of Hura crepitans. Lineage (NCBI taxonomy): Eukaryota > Viridiplantae > Streptophyta > Magnoliopsida > Malpighiales > Euphorbiaceae > Hura > Hura crepitans. The sequence goes on from CANXYI011642718.1 coordinate 2,273, forward strand.
AAGACCCCTTTCTTTGGGATTTGTTATCTACATCCTTAGCTCCACATTTAATCTTACTAAGAACCTTTTGCATTTCTCCTCCTCATTGGGAATAAATTCCTCAACATACTTTAGAAGTCTAGTAAAGTCTTTTTCATACTCTGACACTATTCCCTTTCACTACTTCAGATCCAAGAATTCTTGTCTTTTTTTTATCCCTATAGGAATTAAGTATATATCTCTTTCTAAACTCCTTAAGGAAAAATTCCCAGGTCAACTCTATTGGTGTTTTTCTTCTCTTGATAGTGTTCCACCAATTATAGGCTTCTTCCTATTGAAGATAAGTGGCACATTGTAGATTTTCTACTTCAGCACAATTTAACTACTCTAAAACTCTAAATGTCCTGTCTAGCAAGTATTCAGCCCTAGATGCATCATCCTCCCTCCTCCCTAAAAAGTTAATAGCTCCTATCTTTCTTAGACTCTCTAGAGGAGTCTTTTATGGAAAAGCTAGTGGTAAAGGTGGTACTAGTGTTAGAGAAGTTGGAGGTGGAGCATCAGCAGCAGTAGAGGTATGTCTGAAAAAATTTTCTATCTACTTAAAAAAAGTAGGTGATACTTCTACCTACTATTGACTAGGCATTTGTGGCTGTGGCTACTATGTAGCATCATTAGGTTCAGGTATAGATGCATTACCTGCCCTTCGTATTATAGTTGGTGCAAAACTAGCCACTTCCTCGGCCTCTCCTTTGGGTGCCTGATCAACTATATGCTTACTGCAAAAAGAGTAACTTATTAGCCTCAGACAGCATAATAGTTAAGAAGAATTTGAAACTTAATCATTTGCACTCATGTACTTAGCCTAGGAATATTAACCTATGCTTTGGTACCATAAAATGTGACACATCTACTGGATTCTTGAAAAAACCCAATAAGCGATACACTTGCCACTAGGTCACTTATCTTAACTACTCCCACAATCATTCGTTTAACTTTTACCTACATTACACTAATCAGTTCAATCTAACTCCAAACTCAATCCTATCTATTTCTATAGTCCACGTAGGTTCATAATATTAGGTTCATACTATTATAAAGTAATTTAGCACATTTAGGTATTACTTAAAAATCTAGCAGCATAATAGCTGTTCGAGTCACTATCCTAAAATTTTCTTCTGCTTGTAAACACTTTTATATCATTTATCACATCTCCTAGACCCTTCTAGTCCCTCAGGTATAATCTTGTCAACATAATCTATCACATAACAGTCAGAGGCCTCAAGCCATAATTAAGAAACACATAAAGCCTCAGGTTCACAATCATTAACACATATCATATATACATAAAAGGAACCATCACATGATTAATTACAATACAGTCTATAATATACAATCACATCCTATCTCATTATATATATTGCACCTATTTACCCTACCTAAGTGCATAGAGTACAAAAGCTATACAAATGTACATTATCAACCTTCTCCTAATTGACCTTTGAAATATCTGCATGCTTTACGAGCTGGTATCCTTGTTCTTGGTACCTGCGCACCAAAACAGGTATGTTGAGTATAAAATACTCACTGGTGAATTCAAACATTAAAAACATGTCTAGCAGTTATATCCTTGCATCGTATTCCTATTTTCTTCTAATTCCATTATCCAGATTCAACTTAGAGCACTAACATGTAAAATTACCGTTTTACCCTCAAGGATGCATCAGTTTGAAAAATTAACCAATTAATAATTACAAGTCATATAATTTATGATTTGGATCATTATTAATCATTTTATACACAAACTATACAATTTAAACCTTTAGACCTTATTAGTAGAAAATTACTAAAATGCCTATGTGTCATATTTCATAGTTATATGTAAATTTATTAATCTTATTTAATTATTTCAGCTGGCCTAACTCAGGAGACAACCCTGACAAACACTGGATCTAGAGGTAAAAAATAAACTAGTACAGTAGTCCCTATTCTGTACCTGCTCTGCTGCATCAGCTTGATCACATTCTGGCACCTAAAGTGCAAATGATAAAATCTGGTCTGCTTAGTAGACTACCCTATTTAATCGGCTAGTATAGTGATCCTCTGGGACCTTGCCCACTATACTAGCTCTATTTAAACATTAAAGATTTCACAAACTAGTCTACATAGTAGACTGGTCTATTTGTCTGACTAGTGCAGTAGCCCTTCAGGACCTATACCGCTACACCAATAAGAAAATATAAATCATGTGAATGTCACAGTCTAATTTGATTATCTGACTAGTACAGTGGTCCCAAATGGACCTAAGTAGCTATACCGGCCCTGTCTAAAAATCAAATAAAATAGCAGCTACAAAAATCCCTAAGCTAACTAGTCAACCCATCCAGTGGGTGTCTATCTAGTTAGCTATTTAACCTCAATCCATGTCTATTTCTTTACTGATTAACTTTTTTATAATATTATAAATCCAAAAATAGATAGTTATCATTTTTATTGCACAGTTGGAATTTAGCCAAGTCTAGTATGGCCACAAACAAGTTGTATCGGGTGAATTTTCATAAAATATATTTAAGGGTCCAAGTGCCAATAATTATGATATATTATGCTAAATTTAATTTCATAAGTATTTCACAAATCTAGGCCATTTACTAACCAGAGGATTTATTGGTTTACATAATGGTCATTTAAGACAATTACAGGTCATTGAGGTAAGGTTGCACTAAGGTATTCAAGTCCATTTTAGCATATTTTTCAGTTCATTTTTCACAAGTTATGCCATGTATTCATAAGCCTAAAGCCAATCACAACTTAGGCCATAAATAGGGCCAAAATCTAGGCATTCATGCCATTCCAAAAGGGCTCACCATACTAGCTATTATAGGCACAAAATTCAAGCAGATTGTACAAGTATATACCATAGCCCTTAAAGGCTAAAAACTAAGCACATTTTATGCATCATTTCTATCCAAACATAAAGTAATTATTCATGTAAATCTTTGCCTATATTACAGAACACTGTGAGGTATACTTGAACCTAGTTTCATACTAATTCTATATCATGCATTATATGTACATTATCTTTTATCATTCATGTATATAAAGCATAAACACATGTTATGCTTACCATACCATCCTCATAGCATCCATACCTCTTGGCTACCAAAGAAATTATTACCATTATCTACACTTTTATATCATTTATCATACATACATGCTAAACACTACTATGCCAATATTCATATGCCTATATATATCATGTATCAAGCATACCATGCCATTATACATGTCTTACATATCTTGGCCATAGTGAAATCACCACACATTCATGCATATATCCCTCTTCTCACATAATATTTCCCTAATTCATGCATTAAGCATTACATAGAGCCATTAAAACCAATCATACGTATACACAAAGTTGATATAACTCTCAGCTACTCTAACGAACAATACCAACATGCATTCTTCCATCAAATTACAAGAAATTTCATTACATACTAACTCCAAACTCATCAATTCTTTCCTCAAGTATCTTGGTCACATATTAAGCATTATTAGTATACCCCAAACACCATGTATAGCTCTTGGCTACTAGAGGTTTAGCATCCATATTGCCTCTTTTTATCAAGTAACCATACAATTCACATATCTATAAACTATATACCACTATATCTTAAAACATCCACCTTCCTAAACTAGTTTACATGCTTAACTCATTCTTAAACCCAAAGGGAGGCTACTAAAATTTTAAGGGCATGAAATGAATGATTGAATTCACTTACCTCACATTTCAAAGAAGGAAGAATCCATACTTCAAGCCCCCTAAAGCTCACTTCTAGCCTGCCATATCCTCTTCTCCTCCCTTCTTTAAGCTTCTTTTTGGTTTGAAACACCTCAAAAAGCTATAGAAATCCATTCCCACATATGTTAGGCATCTCACACAACCAATTCTACTAAGAGAAACCTAAGGAAAACTCAAGAAATCATAAAGAAGCTCACCTTGGCTGCTTGTTGGATAGCTTTTATCTAGGAATCTTTAGGGATTTTTAATTTCTTCTTGGAAGCTCCTTTCACTGTAATTCTTTTTCCTCTAAGTCCTTAACACATCAAAATAATTTTTGGTAAGCAAAAATTCTAGAATTGTGTTGAAGAAGATGATGAAAATGGGAAAGGAAGAGGAAGCTAGCACCAGTTTGCTAGCAACTAATGGGAAAATGCTTCTCTTCTTTTTGAGTTTCCACTTGTCCACTAGCCTTGCCACTTGTCAAGGGCCCTAGGCTAGCTAGCAAGTGTAAGGGTGGAACCACAACCACTCGAGCCATCGTAACCTATATCAATTTTTTTAGTAAACTTCAAAAATTCACCAAAATTCACACAAACCTAAAACAATTACATCATTTGTTTTAAAATTCATATATTAATCCCCTCTACATGCTCATAAATTTTTATAGCCAAATTCCATCGATAGGGCAATTTTCAGACTGCCTCGAATTGCATGCCAACTTAAAAAATTATGAGAATTTTCAAAGGACCTTGGAATTCAAAATTTCTTTCATTAATGAACTATGTTAAATTTTTAAGCTTCAGGGTCCCCTATTTTTGGGTCTGTCTAAGCATATCTCAGGTCTTTCTTGATTGCATCGAGGGGTAGTTTATAGTCTGAAATGAATTATTAGTTCTGCTAAATTTTCAAGATTTGCCTTTTTCATCAAATTAAAGCCCCTCAAAGCTTCATGACCCATGTCACAACCTCAAATTTTATGCAAGTGACCCGACACCTCAGGCACACTTCTCTGACCTAGTGGCATTGTTCATTAAGCCTTAAAGTATGGGCGTTACACCACCTTAAGGTCATTCTGGGAAAGTTTTACTCGTGGCTTTGAAAAGTCTCCAGAGACTATATTCTTAATGAAAACTAATAATTTAACTTAAAAAAAATAGATAACTACTATTACTTATAAATTAGATTGTAACAATAAATACACCAGTATCAAGTCAATAATGTGAGAAAGTCATAAGTTAAAGCAAATATGGATATGACTTCTCTAAAATGCATTATAATTGTATTATACTAGATTTATATGTTTTAGTTTGTAGGGTTAGCAAATTAAGCATACATAGCTATTTCACATGCATGACATGGTAAGCAAAACACATGTAATTAATTAACATATTAGAAAGGGTTAGATTAAACTGCAAGTTAAAATTTAGTGTATATACATACAATAAGTTGCATCAACAACATACCTTTCTATTTATATTTTTAAATAGATTAATTTTGGTTTTTAATTGAGTTATTAAAATATGAGATGTAGATGTACTATAGTACTACTGAGTGTATTTTGCTTAGAGTATTGGTTTTACCTCACGCAAGTTAAGGAATATAAAGATATTGGTTAAAATATCAATTACACCAAAAGCACCAGAACAAGCATTAAGATCCCAGTCTGTCAGAATTAGCTATACATATTGTTTTTTTTATTTAAAGTATCTAGTGTTTAAAATGGCATGTATAGGCTATATTAAATTAGGGATGTATATATATAAGAAATGTAATTTGAGGCATGTGTAAATAGGGTGGTTTAAATGTGTTTTAGATTATAGATCTGATATATCATGGAAGTTACATGAATTGAGATATATAGGGGTTTTTGAGTTCAATTAAGATAGTTACAGAATAGCAGGTTAACATGTACTAAGACCAAACTGGATAAACCCTATTTGACACCTTCTTTTATGGAAGAATCTTTAGTTGTGTCTTTAAGTTGTCACAAGGGATAAAAAATTTACATATGTGATGTTGTAGTGTTGATACAGTCATTTGATGCTATTATAGTTAGGTAATGATTTATCGATTGATTTTAATGATTATATTGTCTATATATGTGTATTTTTACAAGTAAAATGTTTGGTAGGGCATTCAGATAGCCATTATGCTACCAGAATTTAGTTTTAAGCTATTTTTTGTGAAACAAATTTCTACAAAATGATGAAGATAACAAATGAGTTGAATTAGTGGCCTCCTTCTCAAACCCCTTAAAAGGATCATTAGCATCAGGTTTAAGCATAAACTCTTTGGTAATACCCTTTCTTTTAGCCAATCCACAATATTTGAATAGTGGGTTTTACACCATCATAGCACTAAGCTTCCTCTTCAGCTACCACTAGAAGCTAAATAACTAATAGAGGTGATAGATAAGTGGTAGCTAGAGGGGTAGGTTAGGGATAGTAGATAGATTTAAGCATTGAGCTCCTACACAATATTATGCTATAATGGCAAAGGAAGAAGTGAAATCCCTAAATGTGATTACAGACACCTTCTATCTTTTTAATCTTCCTATATTAACATTAATTGACCTGAGGTTAACACATTTTTACATTTTATTGCATGGGCATAAGATAGGGGGTTAGAATTAGAATAACTTGATATAGATATCATGGTTAGCAACTTGATAAAGTAGCATGTGTTATTTAATGTAGTTTACAAAAGAAATACAAGGGAATAAGTTTTTTGCTCACCTTATCAAGTTTTCATTCGATGAGTTTGATATAATTTTGGGCATGAATTGGTTATCCAGACATCAAGCAATGATAGATTGTAGAAAAAGGTGAATTTTCTTAAAGATAGTTAATGGATCAAAGATTACGGTAGTGGGTGAGAGAATAGACTTTATCTCTAATGTGATCTTAGCTATTGTAGCTAGATGCATGATAAGGAAAGGTTGTCAAGTCTACCTAGCACAAGTGTATGATACAAGAAAGAGCAACTAGATGAAAGCTTGATACCAGTAGTCTCAAAATTTACATATGTGTCCATGGATGTGCTACCTGGTTTACTTTCAGAATGCGAGCTTGGTTTTGTGATTGAAGTTTTACCTAGCACTGCATTAATCCCCATAGCTCTTTATAGATTGGATTTTGCTGAGCTATGGAATTGATGATATAGTTACAAGAGCTATTAGAAAAGGGATTTATTATATCTAGTGTTTCACCTTGAAAAGCACTAGTTTTATTTTATTTTTTTAAAAAAGGATGGTTATCTACGGCTATCTGTGAATAATAGATAGCTAAATAAAGTAACCATCAAGAATAAGTACCTTTTTCCTTACATTGATGATTTGTTTGATTAACTTAGGGGAGCAGGTGTTTTCTCTAAGATTGAGTTATTATTAATTAAGGGTTAAGGAGGTAGATGTGCTGAAGACAACATTTTGCACTAGATATGGCCACTATGAGTTTTTAGTAATACCGTTAGAGCTTGCCAATGTTTCAAAAGTCTTTATGGGTTTGATGACTAAAATCTTTGGGCCTTAACTAGATCAGTTTGTGGTAGTCTCTATGAATGACATCCTAGTTAATTCAAAGAACAAAGAAGAACATAAGTAGTATCTTAGATTGGTTTTGCATACTCTAAGGAATGAAAAGCTTTATGCTAAGCTTATCAAGTGTGAGTTTTGGCTAGATGAAGTGTCTTTCTTATGACACATTGCTTTTGCTAATGGCATTCATGTGGATCCAATCAAGATAAAAGCTATAATTGAACGGAAGCCAGCTTTGAACATAATTGAGATCAAAAGTTTCTTGGGTTTGACTAGTTATTTCAAACATTTAATAAAGGCTTTTTGATGAATGTAACACTAATAAATCATTTGTTGCATCAAAATGCTAAGTATATATGGTATGACAAATGTCAATACAGTTATGATAAGTTGAAAAGCTTATTGATAGAGGCTTTAATCCTTATATCGCCAATGTCGAGGAAGGATTTTATTATTTATAATAATACTTCTCATAATGGCTTTAGGTGTGTTCTAATACAACAAGGTAAGGTTATTACCTATGCATCTTGATAGTTGAAGCCACATGAGAAGAATTACCTAACCCAAGACCTAAAGCTTATAACTATTGCTTTTGCTTTAAAGATTTAGAGGAGCTACCTCTATGGGGAAAAGTGCTATATGTGCATAAAACACAAAAGCTTAAAGTATCTTTCCATACAAAAAAAGCTAAATTTGAAATAATGAATGTGGATAGAGTTGATTAAAGATTATGATTACCTTATTGACTACAATCCAAGTAAGGCCAATGTCATAGTTGATGCATTGAGTTGAAACTTTTTGTTAGCTATGAGAGACATAAATGATAAACTGAATCTTATGGATGATAAAACTCACCTAGTTGAGTTGTAAATGAAGTTAAGCCTTATATAGTTAATTAAGGATACTTAGAATGATGATGACAAGCTTACAAAAGTTATATGTTTGATATAAGATGGGAAGTCCATTGAGTTTGAGATCAAGCAAGATGGATGTTTGTACTATCATGACTTATTATATATGCAAGATATGGTTAAGGTGAATATACAAATATTACAGAAGGCCAAAAATGCTCCTTATGCTATACATTATGAGAGCACTAAAATATATCAAGATCTAAAGATTTTTTATTGGTAAGTTGGTATGAACAGAGATGTGACTGAGTTTTTATCTAAATACCTCACTTGTTAACAAGTTAAGGCTAAGCACCAAGTTCTTTTTTGGATTGCTTCATCTCATAGTAATACCAAAATGGTAATGGGAAAGTGTCATCATACACTTTGTAGTTGGGCTACCTTTGATAAGAAATAAGTGTGATTCAGTATGGGTAGTTATAAATCGACTGACCAAGGCTGCCTATATTATACTAATTCTGTTAGACTACTCTTTAGAGAAGCTTGCACCTCTGTACATTGATAAGATAGTTAGATTGCATAGAGTGCCATCTTTAAGCATATTTGATCAAGACCCAAGGTTTACATTAAGATATTAGAAGAAGTTGTACAATGCCTTCAGTACTCAACTTAGTTTTAGCATAGCATTTCATTCATAGATGGGTAGTCAATTCGAATGATTCATTCAGGTAATTTATGTGCTTGAATGACTTTCATACCAAAGTTTATATGATTCTTATATGAAAATATGCTTGATAGATGCTTGAGGACATGTTGTGAAGTTGTGCTATTAAGTTTAAGAGAAGCTAGGATTGTTATCTCTCCCTAGTAGAATTTGCATACAAAAATAGTGTAATGCTCGAAAAATCCTAATGTTATGAATAATACTTCTCAAGATGTGAATAGTGTTTTCACAAGGTCGAGGGCACTAATTCTATTGAACATAAGTATTAAGTATAACATTATTTTGAATGAAATTTGATGTCAAAATAAAGTTGTTTATGTTGTTAAAAAAGATAGTTAAATTTTACGGCAGTGTCACGTGAATAATAACCTAGTTTTGGCTAAACTGTAAGATATTCAAAAGATGCTCAAAAATTTTTGAGACTAATACAACATGATACTTAAAAATTCTGACTAGCTGTTGGTAATAGAATTGGAATTTTTAGATATTGAGAAGTATTTTTACAAAAATCGAGTATAATAAAAGTTATAATTTTATTCAATTTTTCTCATTTTTTGAGCTCTAATTTTTAAAGGTTTGTAGGGACTGAATTAATTGAATTTTTCCATGTTTAATTGAGATTAAATTAAGGTTAAAAGAGGAGAAAAAAAGGATGAAAGAGAGGAGAAAAAGGAAAATTAAATGGATATTCTTTAAAAAATAGTACAAAAGGGTCAAAATTTTAATTTTTTAGACAAACATCAAATAATCCTTTCTCCTCTCCCTCTTTTTTTGGCTTATAGCATTCCATGGCAAAACTTCTTTATTTTTTTTTATTTCTTCTCCTTCATTTATCCTCAATTTACTTTGATTAATCAAAAGATACATGTCTTTACGACCTTTAGATCCGGTTGCAAGTAGAAAATTCAAGAAAAAGTGATAGAATATCTCTTTTTTTTATTCAGTGAATAGTAATAAACTTCAATTCTAGTAAGATATTTTAAACCATAGTATTTTTTTAGAGTTCTTTTAGTTCCCAAGAGTGCATTTATCAAGTCAAATTATTTTTTTATCGCCCTTATGATTTTATATGATTTTTACAAGTTTTTCCCTTTTATGTGAATAGTTGAACTTGAGAAATCTTGATACAAAGGGAAAGGCAAGGCATAAATGGTCCTGTAGGGTGTATTGCAATCCTCTCAATATGTGTAATGGAGTTAAATTATGCTTAATTGATATATGCCATAAATAAACATAATAAGTCAATGTATATAATAATGTGTATAATGCTCATCTATGTGAATTAATGGATTTAATTATGTTAATTGGCATTTGGGATGTGTGATGATGTATCAGAAAAGGATTAAATGTATGTGAATGATGTAGGAGTTATGTTGTGGTCATAGTATATGTATATGCATTGTGGAAGTGGTGTATGTTATGTGTTATAGAGTAATAAACATATTAATAACTTTGATCATGTTAAGTTTTATTATAAATCTATATTAGAGTATGCAATCAATAAGAATACATATGGATAGGTATAAAGTGTTATGTCCATATTGTATGTGTGTTATGTAAATGGTGAGTACTTATGTCTAATTAACTTATTATGTATGTTAATGGCATATACACATGTTGTATGTATATGTGTCAATGTATATGAATGGATGTGCATGAGATGAGTTATATAGGATGATTGTTTAATGGATGATGAGGCAAGAGGGCTTAGTGGCTAAAAGGACTATTGGTATGTATGTGTATGTAAATGCTTAACTAAAGGCACATTAAAGGAAATATATAAGCATAAGGATGACAACGAGTATGATTATATTGTAATATGTGGTATATGGACAAAGAATTAATGTTTAGACCTTTATGGTATGATGGCCGAATGACCTATAAGTATATGTGTAGGTGTGTGATTAATGTTGAATATGGTATGATGATGTATATTCTCTAATTGATGCAATGGATAATAAGCAAGAAGAAAACATGAGTCCAATGGTTATATTGCAAGAGATGTGTATGATTATGATGCATATCAAGTATATGTTATATGATATAGTCAATGATCATATAAGTTAGCTATAATATGATTGAGACATATTATGTGCCAATAAGAGATTATAAGGTGTTACATTATCATGTGATGCAATAATGCACTTTATAATGAGTTTAGAGCATAATGCATCTTGAATGAGCTTATGCTATAATGTGAATGAATTTGCCAATTCCATAACCTAACAAAACGCATGACACTTATAAGAGGAAATATAATGTTATTTATTTGTGATGTAAATGTGTTGATAGATGGCTTTAAAATGTGGTTAATTGCATGATATAATATGCTTGATCATTAAAATAAGACTTACAAAATGTTTTCTTAGTTTAGTCATTTGTTGGCTAAACTAAAGCAATTAAAAAGCTATAACAAGCTTAAATAAAATGGTGTAATTAAATATAAATTGTTAACAACCCATATGAGAAATAACCTAGTATGGATAAGTTGACCGATCAACTAGGGAGTTTTATAGTAGCTATTAGGGTATATCAGTGCCTTCATACATTTAGTCCACAAGTCCACTAAATGTCTAACCCATTGGCTTATATTTTTTAATCTTTGAATCTATGCAGGTGCAGTTGCTATGAAGGTGTAATAGGGCCACTGCATATGTATTCTATGCTAGTTTAGTAGTCATTAAGGTTTAAGAGGGCCATTGTACACTTATGCTTATGCAGCAGCCGATAAGGTCTATAATAGGGGCTGCTACACACTATAATCTTATTATTCAAAGGATCTTCGTTTTCCTCCAAAATTGGCATAATAAAACAAGTTTAATGGATAGTATTTACTTGTTACATGATAAAATGGTGAAGACATGAGTTTATGTATAATGTATGATTAATGTTGAGTTATGTGCATGATTTATGTCATGTCATTGCATAATTGCATGCTATAGCTAATAATATATATTATGTGGTATTATGAATGTTTATATATATGTACATTTTTTATGTTGATAAAAAGGCATAAATGCACAAGTGGTTTTGATTACACCACTAAGTTATTGCTTAGCATGTCATTTATTTTACGATGCGTAGGTAAAAAGATAGTTTGAGCATAAGCCTTGTGAGTCCAAAATTATCAAGAGAAGGTTGTTTCTTTTAGTATAATTTTTATTTATGTATCAAGAATTGTGTGATGTATAGATTAAGCACTCATATGATTATTATGGGGAAGATATAGACCTAAACTATTTATAATTGTAAATTTTTGGATTTAAAAGCCTATAATCTGTTTTAAAATTTGTACAAATTGCTTTCATTCTATGATATCTCTTGCTGATCTTGAGATTGATATTTGGGTTGATGCATGATGTTGGAGTGATTAGAGGATCACTAATGTTGCTGAATGATTGAAAATTTTTATAGTGTGACACCTCCTGCTTGGTCACCCATCTTGAGTTTTCTCCCATGTTCATTCATTTAACTTTTATCAATTCTATAATATTTAATTTTGTTTGACTCCAAAGTCCTTTCTGCTTGTTCTTATGCACTATTTAGGATCATACTATATTATTCCTACCAATATTAGACAATTATGGGTTAGTTTAACTCTTCTTAAAATTCAACAGCATAACGACTGTCTAGGTCACTATCCAAAAATTGTAAACACCTATAAAAAACTTCAATAATCTCACATTTCATCTCCTAGACCCTTCTGGTCCCCTAGGTATCAACCTAAAACCATTATTCATCAACATAGGTTTCAGCCCACAATCAAGAAATCCTAAAAAAAAAGCCCCAGGCTCGCATATCATATCTTCAAGTAAAAGCAATCACACATTTAAAGCAGTCTAATAAAAACTTACTACAAGACATTATTTATGACATATATATACATGCCACCTATACATAGGCTGCTTATTTCCACCTAAGTACAATGAGTGCAAAAGCTATACAACACATACACAACCTTCTGTCAAAATACCTCTGAACTCTGGTTGCATGCTTTACGAGGCTGCACCTTGCTTATCCTTACCTACGCACCGAAATAGGCATGCTAAGTATATAATATACTTAATGGTGAACTCAAGCATTTAAAATAAGTTATATATTTCACTTATGCATATATCAGGTTAGTAATGTCTATTTTAGGTTATTAAGTCCATAATTTATTTTTTTGTGCCAAAAGACCAAAATACCATTTTTTATCTATACATAGTAGATTACCATTTATTTAATCATTTAAAATCAAGTAAATTATACATTTAAGCCATTTTTAATAATAAGAGTCAAATAATTGAATTTTCAAGTTAATAAATGGTATACATGCCAAATTACCAAAATACCCCAGATGATATGTATTGATCATTCATTTAGGTAATCATGTCAAATTATACATTTTATTATTTTCCAATATCATAATCAATTTGTATATATTGTTTATTCAATTAATTTACTTGGCCTAACTAGAAAGAAGACACTTCAATACACTAGACCTAGAGGTAATAAAAAGTTATGCACTGATCCACATTTTGCATCTCGACCTCTACATCGGCCTAATCAAGTTATAGCACTGAAGGTGCAAATAATAAGATATGGTTTGTCTAACAGACTAGTACAAGGGCCCTCTAAGACCTTGGCCACAACATTGGCCTTATTTAAAGATTAAGGATGTCATAAATTGGTCTGTTTCACCGACTAATACAGTGGCCTTCTAGGACCTATGCCATTACATCGCCAAAATGAGGTGAATAGGTTCGAAGATCAAGAATGTCATAGCTTGGTTTACCTAGTAGATTGGTCTATTTAACCAACTAGTATAGTGGCCTTTTAAGACCTATGCCACTGCATTAACAAAATGAGGTGCATTGCATCAAGTGTGTAAAGGCACATGAGTGTTTGTCTAATAGATTAGCACAATGGCCCAAAATGGACCTAGGTTGCTGTACCGGCCCTACCTAAAAATCAGACAATGTAGTAGCTACTAAAATCCCTAAATTGACCAATTAACCCATCTAGTAGGTGTCAAACTAATAGGCCATTAACTCAATTTATGTTCATTCCTTCACAAATTAACTTCTTATAATTTTTAAGAGTGAAAAATAATTAGTTATGAATTTTATTGTACAATTTAATTTTTATCCGATCTGGTATGGCCATAATTAGGTTGTATCGAGTAAATTCCTAAATTACTTTCAATTATTGTACTTGCCAATATTTAAGGTACATTATGCTTGATTTTATTCTGTAATTATTTCTATTATAATTGCCATTTACTATCCAGTAATATTTTTGATTCAAGTAATAGTCAAATAGGATAGTTATTAGTCATTTTGCCAAGTTTCAATAGCCAATTCTAGGTCCATTTCATAATATTTTTAAATACAATTTTCATCATTATTTTCATAGTGTTCATAGGCCCTAAGCCATACAATCACTAGGCCAATTCCAAGGCCAAAGCATAGGCATTATGGCTATAATACTAAATCCCATAATATAGCCTTTAAAGGCACATTTTGAGGTCTATTTCATGCATATAGTTTATATCCATTTTAGGTCCCTTTTTAAGCCATTTAGCTTGAGTTCTTGTTAAGTATTAACCATTCATTTAAGGTTTATTATCAAGCATTCATGTGTATCATAATTGTCCCATATCTAAGTCCAATTTAAGCTTAGTATATTTAACCATATTGTGTTTAATATGTTAAGGTTTATAGTGCCAATCTATTTCAAGCAATTCCTTAAAGGTTTCCTTATATTTCCATAAGGATTGCTCTTGGGTGCACTAATATACAAGCCATGATCATGCATTGATTTCCATATTTCTTACACAACATATGCTTTTACATAATCTTAATCATGTTTGCTTACATATAGACATATTTTAATGCCAATTTAGGTGGATTAACTTAGGCACATGTCTTGGTCATTGCCTAATTTACAATTATACATATATTAGTCAAGCTAACTACTTGTCAATGATATAGTTTCACATGCCTTAAAGCTAATTGTATATGCACATTGACCATTTCATAAAGAGTAAGCCTAATACATGGCTTAATCACTAACATATCATATTCATGCATAAGCCAATTAGCCTATTAAATACATGTATATGTAATCATTCATTTAAAAGCCTTGACCACCATTGTTTCATTTAATTACTTAATGTACACGCACAAATTCACACGGTAACCTCTCGGATGCATATACCTTTCATGCCTACCATATAACTTACAAGCCATACTCACATCACTAATCACACTATTGATATCAAAGCCAACATTAGCACCTTAAATAGTAAGTAACCAACCCCTAAAACTTCCTCTACCTCTCAGCTAGCAAAGGACTTCACTCATAACAAGCCCATTCTCATCAAATAATACCTATTTCAATGCCTAATTTCTTGTCATCCTAAAGAATCTCACTCAAATTTGAAGTACCATCAACTAAACACCAAGATAATCAATTCTAAAACACATGTTCAACTCTTTAAAGCTCAAATGGCATGAATCAAATACAAAAGTTCATTTACCTACCAAAAGGATGTCCTAGAAACCTTCAGTCCCATAAGTAGCCCAACCTTGCACAGTGGTTCCTCTACCTTTCTTCAAACCCTTTTCTTTATCAATTCACCATAAACATAGTTCACACACTCACTTTTAGTACTTAGGCCTCACAAAGATCTAATTCCAACTAAGAATCAGCATGAAAACCAAAGGAAAAGCAAAGAAACTCACCTTTAAATGCTTATTAGATAGCTTTTGTCCAAGGAACTTCAATGAATTTTAATTAATTAATGGAGTCTTATTTTCTAATGTTTTTTTCTTCCCTCAGGTCCCTCTCACCTTAAATTGAATTTAGAAAGTGAGAGGTTGCAGAAATGGCTAGAGAAAGGGAGTGAAAATGGCTCCCAAGGGCAAAGGTGGTGTCGATTCTAGATAGCCTAAGGGAAGAAAATTTTTCTTCTTTGTTTTATTGGAATTGTCCACTTCTCAAGCCAATTTACCATATGTCATGGCACTTAGGCCGGTTGGCATGGTACGAGTGGGTCCTATGACCTCCCGAACTATCTCGAAACAACTCAATTTTTGGAAAAATTTTAGAAATTCACCAAATTTCACATGAACTTCAAACAATTGTGCCTTCTATTTTAAAAATCCTATTTT
>CANXYI011642733.1:0-11019 GCA_948208565.1 Hura crepitans
TTCTAGTCCGTCCTTAATTAGAACACTAAGCAAATGGCTAGTACTATTGTAAGAGTTTGACATTGAATATATCACCCAAAAGACCATAAAAGGAAGGGTAGTGGTTGAGTTTTTAGCATAATAGCTAATTGAGGGTGATCGATATTACTTTAAATTTTTGAATGATACTTTTAATGAAATTATAGAGAAAGGGTGGATAGTATACTTTGATATAGCAACTAACCAAAAAAAGACTAGCGTAGGAGTTATTTTTGTTACCTTAAAAGGCAACACAATTTTGCTAGCAAATAAGTTGAATTTTGGAGCAACCAATAATGTAATAGAATATAAGACTTGTATCTTTAGATTAGAAGCTATACTGGTTTTAAGAGCAAAGTCTATGGAAGTATATGGGGACTTTATGCTAGTAGAACATCAATAAAAGAAGACAAGTTAGTTCTATATGCAAAATTCTTAAGTCAATTAAGTTCAAAGTTTAAGGTATGTGCTTTTCATCATTTACTAAGGGAAGAAAATCAAATAGCAAATGGCTACATTGGTATTAGTATGGGATGATCTAGCAGGTGCAAAGATGAAGCTAGTTGTGCTATCTAGCTCTAACAAGCCATGATTTGAGAAAGAGCAGATTATGGTGATAGAGGAGTATGATGAGAAACCTTGGTATTTTGACATACAATAGCATTTGGAAGGTTATGTTTACTTAGAAAATGTTGTTGACAAACATTGGGCTATACTGAGAAAAGTAGTAAGACAGTGTATCTGCTATGGGGGTAATCTATACTAGAGGATGAATGATGGATTATAGCTTCGATGCATAGACAAAATAGAGGTGAAAGTGATTCTATAAGGGTTATAGCTTCGATGCTACAAGGTGTTACCATTCAGGTTAAGGAATGCTAGAGCAACTTATCAGTGTATGGCTACTAAAATCCTTAAAAACTTAACCCATAAAGAAGTAAAAGTATATATGGATAGTATGATGGTTAAGTTTGTAACTAAAGAAGGTCATTTTGAATGTTTGTAAAAGTTATTTAAGAGAATTGATCTATATAATCTACATCTAAAACTAAAGTAGTGTGCATTTGGAGTGACCTTAGAAAAGTTGCTTAGGCACATGATCAGTTAAAGAGGTATAAAAGTGGATCCAAAAAAGGCTAGAGCAACCATCAAGATGCTTGCTCCTAAAATAGAGAAAGAAATATAAGGACTTTTGGGGAAGATTTAGTATATTAGCAAGTTTATTACTAAGCTAACCATTATTTATGAGTTGATTTTTTAGCGGCTAAGCGTGATCTACTTATACATCTTTATACTGCACCATTTTTAATTGGAAAGATAAGTAAATGGCTTATACTATTATAGGAGTTTGACATTGAATATATCACTTTAAAGTCTATAAAAGGAAGACAATGATTGAGTTCTAGGATAACAACTAATTAAAGGTGATCAATATGAGTTTGAATTTCTAGATAAGAACTTAAATGCTATTATAGAAAAAGGGTGGATAGTATATTTTTATAGAGTAGCTAACCTAAAACGGTCAGTGTAAGAGTTATTTTGGTTACAACAAAGGGAGAAATAATCATGCTCACAATGACATTGAATTTTTGAGCAATTGATAATATAGTAGAATATGAGGCATATATCTTTATATTAGAAGTTATATTAGTTTTAAGAGTAAAGTCTATAAAAGTAGATGGGGATTCCATGCTAGTATTAGATTAAACTTGAGGGAATAATGATCAAAGTTTGAGGTCTATGCTTTTCATCATTTGCCATGGGAAAAAAATTAGATGGTAGATGTATTGGCCACTTTAGTATTAGCATAGGACAATCTGACAAGTGCAAAATGAAGTTGTTGTGTTATCTAGCTCTAACAAGCCATGACTCGAGAAAAAGCAAATTATGGTGATAGAGAAGTATGATAGGAAACCTTGGAATTTTGGCATACAATAGTATTTGAAAGGTTAGGTTTATTGAAAAATGCTTTTAATAATAATAGTACAGTAGTTAGAAAATTAGTGCGATAGTTTATTTGCAATAGGGATAATTTGTACAAGACAATGTCATATGGGTTAAAACTTTGATGTGTTAAAAAATAGTGGTGAAATGGATTCTAGAAGAGATAAATGTAGGATGTTGCAGAAAACATATGAAGAGGCTCAACTTAGCTAAGAAGATCATGAAACAAGGACTCTACTAGTTAACTTCAAAGATAGATTGTGCAGAATTTGTTAAGAAGTGTTCAAAATGTCAGATGCACGTAGATATAAGAAACTTTCCATTAGAAAAAACTACATAGCTTGATAGCTCCTTGGCTATTTGTAGTTTAGGGAATAGATATAATTAGAGAGATAAGGTCAACAACTGTGAATGGTAATAGATAGAATGTCATTATAATTGATTATTTCTCAAAATAAGTAGAAGTTGCCTTTTATAGTAGAGTAAGGGCAATGCAGATGGCACAGTTCATAGAGAAGTACCTCATCTATAGATATTGGGTCTTGCACCATATAGTTTTTGACAATGGAATGCAATATTAAGGAGCAACTAGGGATTTGTTAGCAAAGTACAAGATTCAACATCACATGTCCTTTTATTATAGACCTTAGGCAAATGGTGCATTAGAAGTGGCAAGTAAAACATGAAGAGAATTCTATCAAAGATGACAAAAACATATAGGGATTAGGCTAATAAACTACCTTTTGCATTATGGGATATAGAACTTCAATCAAAATTTCTATAGGAACTACTCCATTCCTTTAGGTGTATGGTTTGGAATCTATGTTATGTATTGAAATAGAAATTTAGTCATTGAGGGTTACTATAAAAGTTAAAACAGTAGAGATAAAGTGTGAAGAGGGGGGAGGAGAATAAATATAAGCAATTAGCTCTCTTAGATGAGAAAAGGATACGAGCTTTGTGTCATAACCAAATTCATCCGAAGCATACCGTGAGAGTATTTAATAAAAAATTTAAATTCTAATCACTGAAGGAAGGAGACTTGGTGTTAAAATAGTCCAAAATTGTTGTAGACGATCCAAAAGGAAAATTCAAGCTTAACTAAAAAGATCCTTATTTACCTAAGCAATTATTATCAAAAGGAGCTGTAAAGATTACCGACCTAGAAGGGAATGAATTCAAGAAACATGTCAATATTGATGAATTAAAGAAGTTCTTCTATTAAAAAAAGAAAAAAAGATACTTACTAGGTTGAAATCCCAAAACAGGTGGCCTAGGAAAAAGTTAAAGCTTTTAGAAGAAGCAAAAACCCAACATAGAGTGGTCCAAGCAAAAATTAAGGGATTAAGGGAAAATAATTAGTTAAGAAAACCAATGAGGGCTAACTAATGATAGGAGTATTGTAATGATATAATTAAACTACTTTCCTATAGGAATGCTAAAAGATTCAGTGAAATTTTAATTGCATTTAATAATGGTATGGTTATATCCATTATTATGTTGCATGAAGTAATAAAAAACTACAAAATTATATGGTTGTTCTTTAAGTCCCTTACAATATGATTTTATCATATGTTATAATGTCATTTTCAAGTTACAATTTGATATTAAAAAAATTGCTAGTGTGAAAACTTCCTTTAGGAGGCACATTAAGCAAAAGTCAAGTAACCAGCGAATGTGGAAACCTTATCTAAGGGGGTACATTAGGCAAAAATTAGGGCATAACCTGCTAAAGGGAAAACCTTACTTTGGTGGTGTATTAGGCAAAAGTTCGGGCATAGCTCACTAGTGCAAAAACTTCCTCTGTGAGGCTTACCAGGTAAAAATTAGGGTGAATAAAAGATAAAAAGAGAGAGACACTACGTATATGAAAATACATTGACAAACTTATGATAATGAGGAAGAAATATGGTTGCACATTACAACTGATCCTAACAAAAACTAAACTATCTCTTCCCTTAACTCATGACATACCTTAATTAACTCATGCAGATAAAGGGAGATGGTGCTTTAAATCTTCTTAACCTTACCATTATTCCTAATGCTATTAGAGCCACTTTAGTTGTCTTTTAGATTTCTTTGAATTAGAATTGCTTATGGTGCTTTCACACTACTGACAGATGATCATAAGTATTTGCATTATGCATCACATGTATACATACTAAATGAATATTTATATTGCTTGAAAATGATTATCTTTTTGATCTTTTAACCTAAGGTAAGAGTATTTAAACTTGAGTATGTATAAAATACCTTTGATATTTGTAGAAACTACTTTTTTAAAGTATTTACCAAGCAATGAATTTCCTTTATGATCTAAGATGTAATTATGAAAATATAGAGCATAACGGATGCATCAAAAGTAACTTTCAAGACCTTCATCAACTTGAAAAAGTGAAAGACTTTTACAATCTAGGGGGTAATTATCAGCACACAAAGCACTGCAGACACTATAAGTACTAATAGGTATCTATTCATCCCTTGCATAATATAGAATACTAACAATGAATCTTTGCTTTTCTAAAAAATAACAAGAATTTCTCATTTCAATGAGAATTAATGTAGAGGGCAAGCTTACTAGCTTTTTGCTATTCAACGCATTGCCTCTTCCTTTAGTGATAAGCTTACTAGCTTTAACATTCTCCTTACAGCACAATTATAGATAAACACACAAATAAAATAAATGACCTAAAGCATGGCCTTTAACATAGGTTAAAGCATGGCTTTAACAAGATAAACGTCACACTTACCAAGCAAGGAGAGCTTTTGGATAAAGTCGATAAATGTTACACCTACAAAGTAGGGAGAGCTCTTGGATAAAAGTCAATAGACATAAATCTATCAAGCAGAAGGAGCTCTTAGATAAAGTCGACATACATCACACCTACCCAGTAGAGGGAACAAAAGTGCATAAGGACTGTGATGATATACATCTCTATGTAAGTGCTGACCTTAATCAAATATGTGTAGACCTTGACTTTTAAGGTTTGTGTAGACTTAGGCTTTCATGGGTTATCTTAAGACCACCTTTTAAATAGTTGAAGGAATATACCTTATTAGGACACATAAAATATTTGGTAAAAGAAGTATAAAAGGTTACTTTTTTTTTTTGTGAAAAATGGGGATTTTGGAGGGATTTAAGGGGATTTAGGAAAAAAAACCTTCCATAATTAGAATTATCTTTTTTTTGACACCCCCTACTAGACCTGATCATCGGGCCCAAATAGGGAGTGTCACATCTGAACTAAACATTTCCTTCTAGTTAACTTTATTCGACCCTTAAACATAGTCACATTTATAATTAGATGTGATCTTTGTTCATTTACTTGCTCTATTTTTTAATTGGTCTTCATTATTGAGTGTTAGCAACCTATTCAATAACATACAATCTGTCCTAGTTATTCTTTCTAGTTGGATGGTTCTTAACTTTTGATGATTAGTCTACCCAGACTTATTAATAATGCTGTTAATTCATTATTTATAGTATGAATATGACCCAATACAAATTTAGACATGTACGATGAAATTTTGGTAGCCTAGTGAAAAACCAAAAATTTTTAGCTTGCATAAAAACACACTCTTAATATCTCATTATCATTGTGAGCCATATCAAATCCTCTAATCCACCAATCCTCCATAACATTATCAATAGTCAAGTCACTAATATATTGTTCTAGTCTAAGATTACAACATCAACAATTATACTTTACACATATTAAGTTAAGTAATGAATATATTGCCCACACAAGTATTAGCTTACAATTCATGCACATTTAAGCACGTAGGATATATTTCCATATTCCTCTATAGAAGGTTTAGAGCCCATCCCTTTTATTCACACATGAGTGCCTTCTAGTACTATATTTACATATGTGTACAAATAAGTAAAAATGTACCCAAAAGGACATCCACATGTCTATACTGTTAGAACTTTTATGTTATATCTTGATCATGTCTACTTGCTGCTACCTACGCATCCCAAATAGCAATGTGCTAAGCAATTTACTTAGTGGTGTATTCAATGAAGCACATATTCCATATAGCACATACAAGTTTACTTCATGTTCATGTTATATAAAGTGCACATAGATTTCAAATGTACAGAAGAACATGAAATGCACAAAAGGTAACAGTTTAATCCTTATAAGTGCAATATGTCACTTAGATATATACATTATCATGCACATGTACCATCATATACATCTCAATCAACTAATAAAACAATCCATATTACCAAACATATTATAGTTATACAAGGTATAACATATGCATTATAATATATAGTAGCATCTTTATATGCTGACAATCTGCACATGACATTTCACTACCCAGGTCTGGAGTCAATTAGGTAATTTCCTTATTTAAGGCTATATTATAAAGATCTTATGTTTATTGATCTAATCTAGTTAGACATAACTTAATTTATTTTTCTTTTCCTATAAAAAGTTGTTATCTCATCTAGTTAAGTTATTAATTTCTAGTTACCACTAAATTATTTTCATGCTCCTATCATATTCATTATTAGTTAGCATATGTCTATTACATAGCATAATAATCTTATTACAATATTAACTCGATCAGCCCATGTTAGAAAGATAGTGAATCCTTGACTAGACAATGAGGATAAACACTATGCAGTAGTCCTTATTTTGGACTTTTTAGTTACTGCACTAGCTGGGTAATCAAATATCAATAAATAGAGCTCTAATAAATCAATAGGTACTAACTCGAAGGTCTCAATCTTGACCATGAAGGTCTCCTGATCACAAAGGCCTTAGTCTTAACCACAAAGGTCTCTAGATCACATAGGTCTTGGGTAGTTCGAGCACCAAAGCGCTTTGGCAATTATTGAAATGCCTAGGTGACTAGTCAACCTATCTAGGATACCAACTTCAATGGGCCATTCTAAAACTTACTTTTAAATCCACTCCTTTCGATTTTTATCACTATTCCTTATTCATAATCTAGCTGTTATGCCATGTATCTTTACTTCCACATATATGAATACTTGTTTCTTAGTTACATTCACATACTATTGCATACTTAGGTTCATCATAATTTATTATGTAGGTAGCGCATAACCACTAATACATCCTAAGAAAATTTCCTTTTTAACCCCTTACTATAGGATGAGTTTAGTACTAGTATTTATAGTTACTAATCATTTTGATCAATTTAATTAAATCTTAATTCTGCTTGTTTAGTTCTCACATCAATCTATTATAGGTACTCCTACAGCCACATTTCCTAGTTCCATTAACCTAAATGACATACATGTTTCTCCCTTATTAGCTTTCATTCAAAGTGATCCCGAATGGGTGATCATCTCACCAAAACCTAGACTATATCCATCATGATACTTTATATATTTATGAAATTTCCCCTTTTATTAACTATTACTACCTATCTAAACCCCTTTTATGTAATTTCATCTTTTATATGCCTATTTAGTTATATTACTTCATGACTAGTTTCATTTATGAAGCTTAACTCTAACCTTATGACACTTACTCCATAGTTCCATATTACCCACACTCTTATTAGATGATGTCATTTCTTAATAATCATAAGACACAGTATATAAAAGACACCTCATTTAGCCATACCATGCACACCTACAGAAACATCAAATTCTTTTATAACTCATTTGAGGTCTTACATATTCATTCCCCTATCATAATTATATCAAAATGAACCTTTACACACATGACATATTCTACCTGACACAAGTATATGCATATACTACATTAAAATGAACATGCATATGTAGCACAAATTAACTCATATAATACATTAAAATGAGTATGCACACATAGTGCACATTAATTTGTGTAGCACATATACACTTGACGTAATCGATTCACACATTGCACAACACATACCATTTAGCCACTCTCTATTCCTTTATTTAACTCACTTAATTCTCCCCATTTTTCATTCATTCCTTCTCTTAACCAATTACTTAACCATTTTCAAAGTGTTAAATCCCACTTACATCTAACATGTATTAATTTTTCATTATGTAAATTCCCACACCTATACCTTAAAGCCTATCTTTTTCACATACTTTATTTTAGGTTCCTAGTTATGCATGTAGTAAACCATTAACTTACCAATATGATAAATGTAGCTACATAGAACCAAATTACCCTCTTATACAGAACCAAAATACCCTCTTATTCACCTAGCCCTACCATTCGGCTATGTCATGTCCTACCATTCAACTTCTTTCTTTTTCCTACTTAATTCATTCATTATTTAGTACAATGTTATATGAGTCCTCCCCATTTAATTTATTTACCAATCAACCAACATAGGCACACTTTTCATGCCATATATATATATTCCATATGCTTGAAAAATATTTATACGCCTTTTAAAGCCTTAACCAATCTCTTTTTCATTCAACTAAATTAATCATATCATTAAAATCAATAATCCATATTATACACATCAATTTATATACACACATAAATTCCATACAAACATGAAAATGGAAAATTCATATATGGCATGCATGTTTCAAGGAATACACTTACTTAATCAACTAATTAGCTCCAAAAAAGCCTCTTGGATGCTTCTTTTTCACACTTCTAAACTTTTTCCTACATATTCATATAAACATACATAATTATCAGCTAAGAAAAATTCTAATAAATCATATATAGCTTTAAAATTTAAACAACACCACTTGTGATCATTTGGGACATAAAATTACCTAAGAAAAATATTAGAATTAAAATTTAAACATTTACCTAGGTTTTGGGTACTATTTACCCTCCTCATAAAACTTAAAATTCAGCCCCTTAAATTAAGAAATTCCTTTTAAATGGTGATAAGGGGAAGATAAAAGGATGATTTGTAAAATTAGTTGGTAGAGGGATAAGGTAGAAAGATGAGATGAAGAGGAAAAAAGAGAAAGAGGGAGGAGGTAAGGCTATCAACCTTGAAGGAGAGGAGAGGAAGGCTTTTGGCTAGTGGGATTTAAAAAAAATAGGCCTTTTATATTAGTGGAGAGGGGGACATAGATTGATCACACCTAAACAATCACCCTTAAAAATCAAATTTTAAAACTAAGCCTAGCTATTTTAATTATCAAATTTACTATTAATTTAATTCAAAAAGATATTTTCTCAAGCTCTAAGAATTCCAATTTCATTACCATCAGGTTATTTAGAATTTTTGAGTATCAAGTTATGCTATTTTTAAATTTTTTTGAGCAACTCCTAAGTATTTTATCATTCAGGTTAAACTAGGTTACTATTCATTGACACTATCATAAAATCTTTGTTAATTAAATTAACCTTCCTAATGACCACCATTCCTTTCCAAACTTTACCCAAAATAGTTTTTGAATATTCCCTTTTATAGTAACATCAGCATGTACTTAGTCTTGAGTGACACTATTCATAATTAAACTGGACGTAGTTCGTTAACTGACTAAACGATATTAATTCAATATGAAACTATAACCTTAACTTATCCTTATTATATTCTTTCATTCAATAAGAAAAACCCTTTATCATGTCCCAAGATTATTCCCCTCAACCTTAGGTTTCATTATTTAGTGCTCGAGATTCGGGGTGTTACATTTTCTCTCTTTTTCACCCTCACCAGAAAACTCTCTAAAAAAAGCCTTAATCCTTTATTGCCAAAGCTTGAGAAACTTAAAGAAACATACATCTTTGCTTGATCTTAAAATGGGCTAACCTCACAATGCTTGAAGAGAACCTTTATTTAAGGTAAATACCTAAGGAAACCCTTATAAAGGGCTTTCCTTTATTAATCTAATCTCTATTTTTTGACATATCTCATTTTTATTACTTTTCCCCCCTTTTTTAAATCTTTTTTAAGCTTTCTTTTTCCTTCTTTTTAAGGTCTATGACCTTTAATGAAATTGGAATATTACAAGACACATTTTGATGGGTTTACCCATTTACAAAGTGGAGATGTCTACACTTTTGTTTATTTGGTTCATTTTTATTAAGCTATTTTTTATTCTTCATCTGACAAGAAGCCTATGTGGACCTCCTCTTATAAGGAAATTGTTCCTTATGTACCTATATTCCTATTACATCACATTTCGTTAGATAGTACATATTTACATTAGACATCTATGTTAAGTTCTTTTCTTTTATTTGTAATTTTTTTTATCTTGGAACTCGAATCCTCTGAAAAAAGGGATGTTAAAAGACTCATTTTGATGGCTCTACCTTATTAGGAGGGGAGATCATTTTTATGTTCTTTTTATCTATTTGCCCTCTTATTTTGCTATTTCTTTTATCCATTATTGATTGTTATTGATTTTATTTTGTTTTCATATATACATCTCTTTTTTTTGTTGTGTTTAACTATTTGTGAAATAGATGGTGATTGTTTTCTTTTACCTTATTTTGTTTATGAATAAGTCAATATAGACCTTTTCCATTGAGGAAATAATATCTAGGTGAGCCTATTTTTGTCCTTATATTCTACCTTTTTAAGCTCTGTGCGGACCTATATTTGTGGATCATTTGCTATGTGCTTTCTCATTGCTTGTGTGCTTCTATAGTAGTGGTAAGTTCGTGTGCACTTTGTGTATGGCTTTGAAGTTCGCATGGACTTATTCCTATTCTAGCACATCTATTTTTTTCATATTTTTATACGGTCTGTAACTAATTATTTTTATTACCTTTTTAGGTCCCTTGTAATAGGATTTTCAATTGTAATTAACTTGGATATTTCCATGTATAATTCCATGCACATTGTAATAAGTAGATCAAATATGATTTTTGATCCAACTAAAAATCAAAGTCATAATAAAAATAGGGTTTTATAGAAAATAAGGATTAAATTGCATAAAAATAAAGGTTTTGGGACCAAAGTCCCTAAATACCCAAAATAGTTGCAATTTGATAAAATAAGGTGTTTTTAATAATAGATCTTTTAACTTGGATATCTTGAAGGACTAAAGTCCTCCCACATAAAGTTTATAAAATTGAGTATATAAAAAGTTTTAAATATAAAAGGCTTCTATGAAAAATGTTTTAATTAAAGATTTAAAGCAATGCTCTAAAA
>CANXYI011642945.1:0-11727 GCA_948208565.1 Hura crepitans
TACATGTCTAAATTACAACTTCCATACACTAATTCAAAGAAATTCACAAGCAACTTCAATATGGCATGCTTCCATTCAATCAAATTCACATACCTTTGTCACCTTTAAAGCTTTTATTCCCTTATTGCACCTTTTTCCTCCTTAGCTTACGTACACACACACTTGGCTTAGAAAATTCACCAAAAATTCTACAAACCACCAATTGAAATTCCATGAACTTAGGTGGTCTTAGGATGATGGAATCCCCTTGTAAAGAAATGGAAAAAGATAGTTACACATGAAATTGAATTCTCAAACCACTATTTTATGTACACTTGAACTCCATGGATTGTTCTTGCATTTTATAAGCTACAATGGTGTCCCAAGCCTTCAAGGATTCATTCTTAACTTAATAAAGAAATTTTTAGTGGTGAAATAATGGAGAAATAGTGGTGGAAATAGACATTTTTTGATGGGAGGAGGGGAGGCTAGCATCGAGAAAGGGAGAAAAGAAAGTAGGGAGGAAAAGGGTGAGGTGGAAGAGCATGGCCAAGGGGATGTCCATGTGGCCTCATAGGTTATTTATAGTGGATTTAGGCAGCTCGGGTGATGACACTGTCACTCAAGCATCTCGAAAATGCTCAATTTCGGTTGAAACTTTGAGAAATTTTTAAAATTCACTCAGACCTCTAAAAACTATTCCATTTGTCCTAAAAGTCCTTGATTAAGCCTATTTAGGGCCTCATAAAATTTCACAACCAAATTCCATCGATAGCACAGTTAACTAAGTCCTTCGATTTACATAAAAATCTCAAAATTTAGGAAAAATAGCAAATGACCTCAAAAAATTAAAATTCCTTCACTAATGGTCTCAAGGGAATTTTTAGCCTTCAGTGTATAATATCTTTAGGTTCATCTAGGCACATCCTGGGTCATTCTTGGCCTAAGTCCACCTGAGCTATGACCCACTAGATTTTGGCTTAAAATTGTTTATTGGTTCTACTAAAATTTTAAATTAAGTATTTTTCATCATTTTATGACCACTTAAAATTTTGTGACCAGTACACCCTACCTCGGGCCTTGTGAAGGTGACTCAGCACTTTAGGAACCTTATTCAAGCCTCAGATGTATTGTTCATGAAGCCTCGATTATGGCTGTTACAGTTAAAATGTACATTTTTGTAATCATATTAACCTACACATCGCAAGACAAAATGATATGCTAAGTGGATGCTTAGTGGTGTATTCACTTTAGCATATGTATACATTCATACAAGTCATACAAGTCTTTCATCAAGATTAATTAACTCATATAATGTCCATACATAATTCATCTCTATGCATAAATAAACATTTAAAACATCCATTCTTAAATTATGGAAATAATTAATCATATAAGGTCTAAATTCCATCTTAAACATAAAGTACCATTTTATACTAAATTGCATTTTCATAACATATTCGATACATAATATTTAAAGATACAAATAATGTATATTTAAGTTCTCAAATATGTTTATTTAATTTATTTAACCATTTATTACCTATACGAAAAAGACAACTATCCAAAACTAGATAATAGGACTGCCTAGGCCTATAAGCCTTATCGATTTGTAGATCACACTAGGACTCGTAGGTCATATCCAAAACCTAAAGGTCATAACCAGGACCTAAAGTTTATAAAAGTGCCTTTAGGCCAAATATCTATTACCCAAAGGCCAAAAAGTGCTCGAAGGGCAAATTAAGTACTCATGGGTACTCTAGTAGCTACTGAACTCCTTAGATGACCAGTCAACCTATCCAATCTTGGTTGTCTAATCATATAGGGCAATTACCACTTAAATTATGTTTCACGTTATTAAATAGTTTTTAACATCCATAATGTCTTATTTTAATCATTTTCATGATTTTATGTTTAGATCATCAATGTCATGAGTTCACACATTTGCTCATGCTTTAATATAGGTTCACAACCTAATATAGATCATTAATATAGATCTAGCTCATTTCTAGGCCTATTACTCACCTTAGCATAATTAGCCCATAAACCACTTCATTACCAAATTATATATGTACATGCCACAATATTCACATTTTAACTATTATAAGCACATTTTCATTCATTCAACTCAAATTTTAGTTTATCTATAATCCATATATGACTCAAATAATTATCATCATTATACCACCATAATTTCGGTCAACATATGCCATTCACTTGAAAATATTATTTCATAACAAAACTAATTCATATTAATTCATTAAAATGCATAAACATGCAATATTGAAAATATCATGATTTTATTCCATATCACTCACTTCTAAGGCCATTCAGCCATAACATAACTCAAACCTAATTTCTCTCCTACATAACTCTAACCTTATGCCATTTACATGTTCTTCATTATTATAATCATAATATCCAAAGTTCCTTACCATAATAGTCAATTAGCCAAATAAAAGTTCACATTAAATTTTAATAATATAACATAAATATACATTATTATGTTGTATAACTCCTTTATGGCCTAAAATACATGCCATTATCACATTTTTGGCCATCATATGCCTTCACACATCATTACACTTTCATATAATTAAATACCATATTTAACATTTTTTACAAGCAACCATCATGGCATATTCAATTCATACCATTTGATATAATAATTAAGGCATGATTTAGCCATTTAAAGATCTCCATCAACATTATCCTTTCTTTAAACAACTATACATGGTCTCATAAGCTGAAAACAAGCACTTAAAACTAATAAAGGCATTTGCCATCCACTCAAAAATCACTGCAGATGCATATTACTCATCGTATCATAATATCACACATTTGCATACTCATAATTTATCAAAAATAACATATTTACTAATAATTTAAGAAATACACATCCTTATATACATAGCAACATGTTTAGGCCATAACATAAAGTCCCCATTCTCAACATGTTCTCATTAAATACACATCATTTTCATAATTATACACATGCCAAAACTAAACTACCAACACAATTTGAAACTATTACACCATAAATACACATTAATTACTACTTTCATACATATATACACACTCAATTTAATCCATGCTTTTATGCTAACATGAATACAATTACCAAATGTGCCAAAATACTTCTCAAGACACCAATTATACCTTTTCTTTGCCTTTGAATCCACTATCTCCACTTTTCTCTACATACACATAACACATGTGTAGGAAACTTAGAAAATTTCTCAAAAATCATGTACACCTCATAAAATCAATCTACTCATAAAAGTTTACTCTTGGGCATCCCAAAAACAAAAAAAAATGATAGAGTGCAAAAATTCTTACACAAATGAAAATTGGTCACTACACTTCTTAAATCTTCAAATATACCTAATTTTTCTTGCTTAAATCTTTGTTAAGATGTCATAGAGGTGTTGTTTCATGTTTTATTTTATTTAAATTAACCTTGGATAAGGGTGGGAAGAAAAAAAATATAGAAGAAGAGGTGAGAGATAGGTGTTGGCTTTAAGAGGGAGAGAGAGAAAGATGATAGCTGATCACTATTCACTTTTTGACTCAAAGTTTGACCATTTTATATGGTGGGTTTGGTTGGTTGGATCATTAATCTAATGCTCTACAAAATTCCTCCTTAAACAATCTCTTTAAAATTAATCTTAAATTGATTATACATCAAAAAAACCAATTTTATGTCCTAGTAATTCTTATAAATATATTCCTTAACCCTTGCAAAAACCAGCGTTCAAAAAGCTTAAAAACCTAGTAAAATGAACTTTTATATCTTTGCCTGATTCACTAAAAATACTTCTTAATATTTAAAAATTCTAATTCTAATGCCAATGGACTATTTGGAATATTTAGGTATCAAGTTGTATCGATCCAAAAATTGAATTATCTTATGATTTAGCTTTTCCTACAACACTATTCATATGGCATTGCTGTAAAATATTTTCTTTCATTTTTAACCATTTTAATGACTTTAGATTGACTCTAAATTTTGCTTAAAATTATTTTTATAATGCTTGTACATCGAGGCTCTGAGAATAGTACCCCGAGACCTAAGAAATGCGCTCGGAGTGCCGAGTCACATTCACGAGGCTTGAGGTAGGGTGCACTGCCTATTAAACTTTACAAGGCTTAAAAATGATGAAAACAATTAAATTTAAAAATTTAGCAAAACCAATACATTATTTTGGGCTGTAGGCTCAGATTGAGTCGGGCTAGGAATGACCCGAGATGAGCTCGAACAGACATGAAAATATCATACCCTGAAGGTTAAAAATTGTAATGAGGCCAACAACAAAGGAATTTTAATTTTTTGAGTTCATTTTAGAATTTTTCAGTATTTCGGTAAAATTGCAATTTTTTTCAATTTTTTGCTAGCCTATCTCCTGAAAGAATTTGGCAATGAAATTTTGCTTGGCCCTAAATGAGGTCATTTGAGGATTTTAGAAATATACATGATAATTTTTAGAGGTCCAGGTGAATTTTTAAAATTCTTCAAAATTCAACTAAGAAATCGAGATTTTCGAAAATTTGGTTTGCCTATATCCCGATGGAATTTTGCTACAAACTTTAACAAGCATCTAATTGGCACTAAATGAGAATTCTAGGAATAATGGTGAAATTTTTCAATGGTCGATTGATTTTTAAAAATTCCCAAAGTTAGCAGCCCCTATTACTAAAAAATTGAGTTTCGAGGCACCTAAAGGCCACGTTTTATGACCCGAGGCACCTCGACACCTATTTAACATTTGCACCAGGTGGTCATTCCCTTTAATGGACACCTAACCCACTACAACCCCTTAACCCATTTCATTTCTCTTATTTTCTTCTTAAAGTGTTATTCACATTGGGACAGTTTTTTTCCTCTCATTCTCATGGTTGTCCAGCCTAATCACCTTTATTTGAGGCCATAAAAATTCCCTAAGTTGGGCTAAAATTAAACCTCAAAAGGATTAATTGTCATTAGCAAGCAAGAAATTCAAGGTAAGAACCAAAAATGGACAAAGGAGCATACATAGGCAGCCTAGGATTTGATTTCTAGAGTAAGTTTTTCTATTTTCGTTTTGGTTTTTGGAGAAGTCTTTTTTCCCTTTTTTCAAGCCTACATACCTAGAATTTTGATGAGTGTTATGTGTAATTTTGGTGCCTTTTAAGGGGAACACATGAGGGATAGTAAAAGGGGAAATTCTAAGGTTGAAGTATGGAAGGCATGATAGGGATTTGAAGGAGGAAAGAGTTCTATTAAGAGCTAAAAGCTATTAGAACTTTACAAGGTATGTGAATTTAATTAAATTTTAGAATGCCTTGGTTCTTTTTCCTTAAGAATTTTGTGGCCTTGTAGTATGAAACTGATGGTTCAAGGAGTAGTAAAAATAATAACTAGTTATCTGAGTATTTGATGCTAGTTACTTATGGTGGAGTAGCTAATTGTGAAGTGTGTTATGTGTGCAATTCTGATGGGAATTTTGGAGGCGTTGCTTATGTTGGCTATTGAAAAATTAGGATTGCACTTGCTGAAAATATGGATTACATGAAAAGGCTTCTTATAACCGTGTGTGTGAAGGTGCCCTTTTGTGTTGTTCTATTATTAAAAAAGGTTAGATGTAACTTTTGTGTTGTTCATGGGTTTAAGTAAATTAATACTTATATGGTCAGGTGTGTAGGTATTCTTTAGTGTTGATTGTGTATGGTATGGAAACATTAGCATAAGTTTAGTATTATATTGATGGCATATTTAGGTGATAATTAGTGTGTTAAATAGTGGAAACTACATAAATGTGTAGTGATTGTCAAACCAACTGAGAGGTGTATAGTGGGAGTGAGTTTAAGTGTTCATGTAATTTATGAGAAGAAATGGTATGGATGCTAGGAATGTAAGTGATTTTAATATATGTTCAAAGTAATAAAATATGCTCATATGAAACACCATATATGGCAGAGACACCTGAGGGATGAGATTGGTAAGGTTATTAGATTAACATGTCGTGAATGTGTATGTAGGGGGAAAATGGTTGGCACTTGGGTGTATATAAGTTTAGTTAAATTTTGGGTATGAGTAGATTTAGTGACTTGGAAATAAAGACATGCATGTCATTTTAGCAACATTGGGCTGAGGGATGTGTAAAGAATTAAAGTGTGAATAGTGGTTCACATAATGATGAATCATGATAGCAAACAAGTGTAGGATGTAAAAATGTAATCTTAGGTGGTAAACTAAATAAAGTATTCCATGCTTTTTGTATAATATGTCCATAGCTAAAATCTATTAGTGTAATAGCTTATAATGCATGGTTCCCTAATAATTGCAAGTAGTCATGTGTTATGTCAATAAACTTTGGCAAGTGAGGGTGATGATCTATTGAAAAGGGGTATGTCCTTGGTTATAAAATAAAGTTGAATGAGAGAATTTGTGACACCTCCTACTGGATTCTCGAAGAAACCCAGTAATCGATGCACTTCCCACTAGTTCACCTATCTTGAAATTGCTCTTTCAGTTCATTCCTTTAACTTTTTCTAATATCCTATTATTTGATTCAACTTAACTCCAAATTTGGTTCTGTCTTTTTATAGGCTCCCCTTAAGGTTATACAAGTCTATTTACACCATAAATAGCCATTCATAGAGTTCTTAGATTTGTACTTAAATTCAGTAGCAAAATGGCTGTCTGGGTGACTATCCAAAAATTTTAACCTTGTAAAAAAACTTCTATAAACTTGTTTCCACATCTCCTAGACCCCTTTTGGTCCCTCAGATATCAACCTAACATCATTAGTCTATCAATTCATTAACATAGGCGTCAGGCCACAATCACATAATCATAAATTAGAGCCTTAGGCTCACATACCATAACATCAAATAAAGGAATCCATACATTTATAGAAGTCGATAACTGACTATTACATATCACAGTCTACACTTATATATATATATACATTACATGTCTTTTATCTACATGAAACCCATTTTCCCACCTAAGTACATTGAGTGTAAAACCTATACAATAATAACATTTAAACCTTCTAGCAACTATCCTCTGAACTCTAGTTATATGCTTCACGATGTGGTATTTTTATTCTAGTTACCTGCACACCAAAATAGGTACGCTGAGTATATAATATACTCAGTGGTGAACTCAAGCATTTAAATCATGTCGCATAGCTTATTCATTACATATACAAAGTTAATATTATCTAATCCAGGTTATTAAGCCAATAATTAAGTTATATATGTCAAATGACCAAAATACCCTTTCTACTGTATATAACCATTTACCACTTATCCAACCTTTTAAAAATCAAACAAATTATCGATTTAGGCCATTTTCAATGATAACATTCAAGTAATGGAATTATCAGGTTAATAAATGTAACACTCCCTGCCTATTCCTGAAGGAAATAGGCAACGTGTGCTACTTCCTATGAGGTCACCCATCCTTGGGGTCTTTCATTTAACTTTTACTTACACTTGTCCTATTTAGTCCTTAAATTTTTTATAACTTCTCCTATAGTCTGAAGTAGTTCTATCAGGCATATGACACTCATATGCCTGATCTTATAGTCAATCATCATCCTAGGCTTTATTTATAGCTACCAACTCATTTATCACTATTGCAGGTTACTATCCTAGTAGTACCAAGCATTCTAACACCCAGTCACCCACAATAACATGCACGAGTGCCTCTACTTACTTATACCATGTAATTCACTCATATAAGATCATACTTGGATAGTCGTCGGTTGCATTGTTGATTGTCTGCTTCACATCTTCTCAAATCTACCACCTACGCATCAAAAACCCAATATGCTGAGTATACACTCAGTGGTGAATTTAACCAAACATACCATGTACTATATCACATACAAGCACACAAGAATTTACTAATACTATTCATTTAAGATTTCCCAATCTTTCTTCTTTTAGATTCTCATTTGTAATTATCCATTAAAGGATTTGTATTAACATTCCTCCAAGTTATGTATTCCTTCCATATTTTAGTCATAGAACTAATACTGCTTAACCATCTATTTTTAACCTTTCTACTAGGTATACAGGCATATACTACTATTTATTTTATTTTAAATAATTTCTCCTATACCTTATTACTTCACAACTGCTTTCCTATCTATTTACCAATTAATCAGTCTTTTATTTCTTTAAGTAATCTCTTTAAGATTTCACACATTTATTCAATCTTAGCTTTTACAATTTACTCTTTGGTCTTAGTACATCTACTCATAGATTATCTCCATTAAAGTAATTTATGCCTCCAACTCCTTATTACCCTTGTTAAGTTTCTTGAATTTCTTTTATTTATTTTTCATCCCTATAGGTTCAAGAAGAACTCCCAGCCACTAGATAATGGGAATCACAATGTGCAGTGGCCCCCATTTTAGACCTCGGCTACTGCACTAACCCATCATTCGAGAACCGGACAAGAAAAAAAAGTTGTATAGTGGCTCACATTATAGACCTCGGTGTCTGTGCACACCCATCATCTAATACTTAGAGGCCTATCTATAGACCACTCCCAATACTGGACTAGTAGATACTCAAGGACCCATCCGTAGACCACTCCTAATATCTACAAAGCATATCAACTATAGCAAGGGTGGATACTCAGGAACCCGTCTATAGACCACTCCCAATATCCACAAATCATATCAATAATAGTAAGGGTGGATACTCAGGGACCCGTCTATATACCACTCCTAATATCCACAGAGCATGTAGACTCAAATCAATGCCTAGCGGCTGTATCCACCATACATAGGCTAACATCCATATAGACCCAGCCTCTAGCAGCTGCTAATCCCTAGTTGACCGGTCAACCTATCTAGTGTATAAGTAACCAAAAATCCCTAGATTCCCTTTTTTGTTATCTTTCATACCCATTACATTTGTTATTTGGTTTTTCCAATATAAAATATTTTGTTCTCAGTACTTCTTTTGGGTTCATGAGTCAGTTAAACACCATCCAATATTCTTTAGCTTTATCAAATTGTCATGTTCTAAATTGTAGTTCCATTCTTGCCATTAATTTTACATAATTATCTGTTGCCATAGTTACTCTATTTAGCTTATCTTTGTATATTCCAAAGGGTTTTATTTTCATGTATTTTATTTTATTCATTTCTTGCATTTCATTACAATCACTTAGTTTCCAATTTTGGTAGCTTATTCTCACCGTTACTATGTTTATAGGAATATTCTTTCTCTTGGACCATCAATTAATCTATTTGAATACTTTATAAAGTCCTTTGTAATGATTATTGTGCATTACTCAATTCTTTCTTGTGTTCTTAATTTGTTTAGTCTACTTTTCAATGATTAATTAGCTAAAAAAATCATTTTAGTTCCACTAGCCTCAACTAATTGCCTTTGCAGTTTACCAAATATTCAGTCTACTTATTTTTATGCTAAAAAGACATGGATTTTATTTTATATCATCAGGTCATATTTTTCAATCAGTTACAAGTCATCGAAAATCCTAGATAGTTATGGGTTCATTTTATGTAAGATTTATTATTCATTTGGCAACCTTTTTCTCACCAACCCATTAATCCCTAGCATTTTCCTTTTGTCTCTATACTTTAGATCATAAAATATTTTACCCCATCTATCATTATTTTTATTTTAGCACATTAATTTATGATTTTACCCCTAAATCTTGAACCCCATTCCTTAATTACATCCTTATTCTTCTTATCTACCCTATACAAGTCTAATTATTACATTATATGTTCTCACCACTCCATATTACATATACCATTTATGCTACATAATTTATTAATTCTTTCCACATAACCACACTAGTTCCTCTTCATCCTATATCCCTTACGTATCTTACACCATGTTGTCATCATGCATCCCATGCACTCATACCCTACATCTATCTTCATATCATGGCATACATGACATATACATAGTCAAGCATGTAACACGTGCATGCACATCCCTTCCATATCCAATTTACATCTTTGACATCTTATCTCCTCAAATTACACATCCTAGCATGCCATTTACATGCATACACACATGAAAAAACATACAAACATAACTTCCATACAAGTACTCAAACTTAAATTCCACATTTTCCTTAACATACATATATGTTTTGGGTAAATTCACTTACCAATCAAGAAGACCCTTAAATCCTAAAAAACTCCACGTTGTCCAGCCACTATGGTGGCTTTTCCACCTCTCATCAAGCCTTCTTTTGGCCTCTAAATGCCTCAATCACCTCACACACACATGTTAGGCATCCTTAGACACCAAATCACAACCAAAGTTCAAGGAATTCACAAGGAATAGCCATGGAACTCAAACTCACCTAAACACCATGTCTCAGACTGTTTCTAACCAATAATCTTTGAGGATTTATTTCTCCTAATTGGGAGCTTGTTTTGCTACAATTCCTTTTCCCTTAATATCATAACATCCCAAAGAAAATTTAGAAATAGAAATAACGAATTTTGGTGAAGGGATGAGGGAGATATGGCTAGAGAAAGTGAGGGATGGCATTTAGGTTTTTTCTAGGTAGCCTAAACTACAAAACTTTGGAGAATTTTTTCTCCTAACTGAGAGTTCCTTGCCCTCTAATTCTTGTTCCCACAATTTTCCAATAGACTAACTTGAATTTAGAAACTAGAATCATGAATTTTAGATGAGAAATGAATGAGATATGGCCAATTGAAGAAAGAAGAGATGTCTAGAATTTTCCTAGGCAGCCAAAACGAATTTTTTTCCATTTTCTTTTTCTTTTTCTTTTTCTTGTTGTTCTAATGAATGTTTGCCACTTGTCCAGCCCCTTGGACACTTTTCATGGCTCCTAGGATAGCTTGCTTGGTACGGGTGGGTCCTGTGACCATTAGAACCATCACGAAAC
This sequence comes from Hura crepitans, assembly GCA_948208565.1. Classification (NCBI taxonomy): domain Eukaryota; kingdom Viridiplantae; phylum Streptophyta; class Magnoliopsida; order Malpighiales; family Euphorbiaceae; genus Hura; species Hura crepitans. The sequence goes on from CANXYI011642945.1 coordinate 10,883, forward strand.
GGCTCGATTTTTGTGATAGTGCTACCAATTTCGGGGAATTTTTAAAAATCGCACGGTAATTGAAAAAATACACCGTTTATTCCTAAAATCCTCATTTGATCCCAATTACATGCTTGTAACATTTCATGGCCTAATTCCATCCAAAAAGATGCGAACTAAAGTTTCGAGAAATTTTAATAGCTCGATTGGTGACAGAATTTCGAGAATTTACCAAAATTTGTACAGACCTCAAAAAATTACACTGTCTATTTTAAAATTTATATTTTAATCCCCTCTATGTGCTCGTACATTTTCATGGACAAACTCAATCGATACAATAGTTTTCAAACTACATCGATTTACATGAAACCTTAAAAATTATAAGAATTCACAAATGATCTCCAATTTCAAAAATTCTTTTACCATTGGACTCAGTGAAATTTTTAAGCTTCAGGGTGTGGCATTTTTAGCTCTGTCCGGGCACTTCCCAGAGCTGTCCCAGCTCAACCTTATTTTATCTTCGCAAACAGTAGTTCTTGACTTGAAATGATTTATTGGTTTTGCTAAATATTTAATTTCATTCGCTTTACCCACTTTTAGGCCCGTCAAAGTTTTATGGCCAATATGCTAGTCAATGGACTCAGAATGATGTCCCGCACCGCAGGGAACATCCATCGGGCTCAGAAAGCATTGTCCACAACATTTAGGTTTACAGGCATTACAATAAATGTTATACATGCAAATTTACCAAAATACATTTTTGCATGTACACTAGTTATTTATTCAATAATTATCCCAAAATCTAGGAAATTTAATAATATCTTCCATTATCAGTGTTGTATGTTATTTATTTTATTAAATTAATA
>CANXYI011643080.1:0-13009 GCA_948208565.1 Hura crepitans
TTTTTGATTTTCTAACTAAATATTTTCTCCCATCTTTTAATTTTTGCTTAGACTACTCCTAAAGGTTTTTGATTTACTGAGGCTTGCTCTAATTTTTGCCTAGGCTGCCTTTATGGGTTTTTAACCTAACAAGCTTTTTATAGCTTATATAAATTCTTTCCTTGTCCTCTTGGTAATGTACTTTAGAATTCACAGTCTTGTTAGTCCAAACAAGGTTGAGTATTCTAACATTACCAATAGAAAAGGATCCAATGAAAATTGAGGACCTAAATCTACTTAACCTCTATATAGATTTTGTCTTCACATAAAATATATACTCATAATAGATGGTGTAGAGGAAAATTATTAGGATAGAATAGGAAACAAAGGTTCCTCTAATAGGCCATAAGGTAGGCAACATTTATAAAGTTAACTTATAAAAAGATTAAGCCAAGCATGGCATTGAATGCTAGCATTTATGCCATTTGCTAAGGGTCTCATAGAAGGATTAAGGCATGTAAACTAAGAAAGCAATAAAAGCTTTATCTAAATCTAAGAAAGCGATATCTATCAAAGAGGCCTCAGACATTCTCTTTTTGAATTCATTTGGACTCTTTAGAAAAACTCATGTTTCGGACATAGAAAAGATTTACTTAGGCCTAACTCTTGAGAATAATTCTTTCATAGAATTTGAGAAGTTAAACAAAAACACAAAATGAGAAAGGCTATATAAACATTAAGAGCTTTGATAAATTAAGAATAGAACATCTTAACAAAATGGGTTGCAAAAAGGAGAATAAAACCTCTTTTTTTCTTTAATTTCATTTTTAGAAAGCCATATGCCCTTTAGTATTTTAAGTCCCACTATTCTAAATTTTATCATTCCTCCTAATCTTTTTAAGTAGTTCATTGATGATACCCTTGTTATTGGATAGTTTTTAGATTTTGTCATTAATTATTTTCTTTTAATTTCCCTAATTTTTTACCTAAACTCTTGCTCATAATTGATCAGTCTAGCGGGATTCATCATTTTTTTTGCTAAAGAGGGATTTTTATAAGTGGGGCAACCATAGTTTTAAGAGAGTGTAATCCTAGAGGTAAAATTTAAGAGAGATTTAGGTATATGAAGATGCCATCAAAACCTATATTAGATAAAGAAATATGGGTGGAGAGAGGCTTGTAAGGATAAGACTCTACTAGGAATTTAGGCTAACCATTTTGCCTATGTTGTTGAGTTACTTACAAGTTAATTAAGGTAGTTAAGTTTAGGTTGTTGCAATGAAAATGCTTGGGGGCTTCAAAGTCTTTAGATCTATCATTTCAATATTTTAAGGACGAAAAAGGGCTTTTAGTATTCTCACTGATGATATAAGGGAACCAAAAGAGAAATTTGAACATTTAACACTTAGAAAGATTCCCATAGATATTTAAGCTCAAAAAGAGTGGATGTATTTCATTTTAAGAAAAGGTATTTGGAATATTTTTAAGTTCATATTTTTGAATTTTCAACTTATGGACATTTTTTAAAGATTTGATTACCCTTAAACTTGCCTTTTCCTTTTTCTTTCTTCTTTTTCTTCTCTCTTCACTTTCAAAGATACTTTTATTACACTACAAGGAAAGACTAAGTCTCGTGTCTTGAAACTAAGCATAGAATTTGTAAACCAATTCTTAAAGAGTCCTGAGTTAATTAACTTAGGATATATAGATTAAGCTAATTATTTTTGCCTTTTCTTTTTTTTTGTCCTTTTTTTTTTCTTTCTTTTAACTTACTTTTAAGGATACCAAGCTATGAAAAAATGCTTATGAGAAAAAACAATAGGAAAAAGCAGATAATCATCCAAAATAGGGAAATATGATAAAAGCTAAGCCTTAGATTCCTTTCTAATCATACTATAGTCCTTATTCTATGAGGTTTTGTATTCAATGATGAATATTAGGAATATTTGGGAGATTACAACTTGGCCAAATGTTGAAGTCATTAAGTACTTGAGTAAGTAGACCAAAAACTTAAAAAAGAAAACCTTATTCTTTTAGATATTGAGGAGTAATTGGGAGTTCTCAGGATGTTTGGTTTAGGCCATTTTTGGGCTTTGTTATTGTGTAAACATTTATATGGTTATGGGTATAAGATGGATGGTTTTGCATTCATTACTAAAATGGCCCATCATTTAGTGGAAATGGCAATAATATTAGTGATCTAGTGAAAATAAGTTGATTTGGATCATGGATGCTACTATTTAAAGCAAGTTCTCTCTTCTCAACTCTTTGAACATCACTGAGAAATGCATTTTTTTTAAATTAGCATATTGAGGAGAGTTGTTAGGCATGGTCAGGTATTTCCTTCCTTGGTCTATATTTGCTCCTATGGTAATCATGCCTTCATCCTTAATCATAACTCAACTAAAGCCTTAGTGTTTTGACAATTGCCCTAATTAGATGTAAGTCTTAGCCACTTAATGTCATTTTATCTTAGAAAAAAGTCTTTTAGGGAAAAAAAGAATTTATTTCTTCAAAGAGTGTAAGTAAAAGGTGATCTTCAATAGTAAGACATATAATTATTATAGAGCTTGGTTAGGATGCATGCATGGTAAAGCCTTAAGTACATATACCTAAGTATATGTTATTTACGTCTAATAAGGGGAATAACTATAATTATATATTTTATGTTTATACAACAAGTGAGAATAAAAGAGGCTAGTATGTCACATGATACATGATGACCTTATGTCTAAATGAAATAATGTATATTTAATGAATGATTTGAGTGAATGTGTATACAAGAGTCTAATGTGATACATAGTGCAAGGATACAAATTGTCTAAGTAAAATGGTGTGAGATGCAAACTTTCTCTAATGTTGCATAAGCATTCATACGTCATGAGCACAAGAGTCTAGTACAATGCATGGTATATGTCAATGCATATGAGTAATTCACCTAATCATAAAATGTTCCCTAGTGATGCATGTCATATGTGCTTGGGTAATAACTGATGTAAGAGTCTACATCAGGCATCACCCTTAACACAAAATGATTATGATAGTTTTGACTATGTATGCATGATTAAGGCATGAATGTATGACGTTCTCATTATGATGCTAAATATAAATTGTCTCTAATGTCATTTATGATTCATATCTACATGGATAAGGGACAAGTATAATGAATGATGAGCTAATACATGAGGGGTGATCTTTTGAAAAATGATTCCAAGGGTACATGTTGGTGCTAGATCTATAGATGCATGATATCCTTGAGTGGTGTAAACTGTCTTTGTGTATCATGCATTCATGAATAATATACATATGAGATATGGTGAATGATGTACAACCTTAATGATACATGCCATATATGCCTAATTAATGTACATATGATCTTACAAGCCATGATGAAAGCTAATGTATGTTATGTTTTATTCCTAAAGTAATTAATGATTTTATAAGATATAATATAAGCTAATCCCTATTATGTCTATTCCAAAAATGATTCTAACGATGCATGTTATGTATGCTTCTACAAATGGTCTTATATGATACCTTACATACATATGTCTAGATAAAGAGATATGACACATAAGATGATTTTTAAAATGAATATATGAATTTTTAATCATAGGGGTTTAGTAGGAGGTGTGCTAATGTTATGGACATATAGTGCACTTATTGCTAGAAAGGGCCTTAGTGATGTATGATACGATACATAACACAAACTAATGCATAACCATGTGATATTCTCATTACTAAAATGATATATAATATGCTATATATGTATGTAAAAATCTATCTTAGTGCATGATATCCTTATCCTTCGAAATGGTTGAAAAATAGAATGTAAGGTAATATTTGATGTGAGAACATGTATACATTCATTCCTAAAATGACTTCAATAAAAACTCATAATGTATGGTAGGATAAGTGACTTTAATGGCATATATAAGAGGGTATTTGGGCTAATGGACATATGATACAAGGCAAAATCAGAGAGAGTATGAGATGGTACACAATGTGTGGATAGGAATTAAAGGGGTTAGTATAATGCATAATTAAAATCCTATTCTAAATACAAGATATATAATAAATGACAATGCATGAATGCATGATAAATATATACTAAGTAAAACAAATTAGGGCACCTATGTACTAGCATAAAGTGATTCTAATAATATGTGTTACATCTGACTAAAGTATAAATGATGTATGATGTATGCTAATGAATGTATCTATGGTATACCTATACCTAAAGAGTGTAAAGTGACTCTTCTTGATATAGTATTATATGTATGATTGATGAGAATGCATGTTTCTAAGGGCTTAGTATGGGTAACACTAAGTATATTACATAATGTTAGCTTACCATATTCATAATATATAGGATTTAATTACATGAGGGATATGTAATAGGTGAAATAACACATAAGCAAGAAGACAATTGTGACCTTTATAGAATATTAGATGCGTGCTAGATGATGTAAGAATTTGAACTTATACCTACTAACAAAACTTATATTTAAACCTATAGGGCACCAAATGACTCTAATTGCACTTGAATGAGTTCAATATGTTGAATTACTAGATGTATACTAAGGTACAGGTGAGAGTTAGTTTAATGAATACTAATGCATAAATATATGATATACCTATTCTAAAATGATTTTGATAGCCTATATGATGCATATTTATTCTTAAAGAGAGCATGCGTAATAGTTCTAATAATCTAGATGATGTATGTTTGATACATGGGTGTGTGGCATACCTATTCTAGATTTTATGGGATGTAACATGATGTGTAACATATGTTAATGATGCATGTATGATGCACGATGCACGCCAATGTAGGGTGTGTCTATACATTGATGAGGTGATTAAAATGTCTCTAATGTTGTATATTATGCATGTACACGTGAAAGCATAAGAGTCTAATAGGATATGGATATACATATGCATGAAAAGAGATGATGGGCTTTAACAAAATATTAGCTCACAATGTTAGCTCGATATATGTACACATGACCCTTATATAAAGATGTAAATTTTAGAGTGTGAATGCATGATATGGATATGTATGGATAACAATCAAAAATGACAACAACTTATGGTCTTACAATATATGTGTATATAATTTCTACGTGGGTAAAGTATTAAACCTACACATATGATAAAGCCATTTTTCCTAGGTAGGCCTACCCAAGTATCCTAGATTAAGGCTTGGGCTAAATAATTACATATTTAAAGCATATGCAAGAGTAATGTTTTAAAACATTGGATGTGTTCATGTCTTGTTTGAAACAAAATTAGGCTAAGCCCATATAGATAAGAAGGTCTAATAGGCTCGATCTAATGTTAAGTTAAACAAGGTACAATATAATGAGCCCACATAACATTCATAATGATAATGCTTACAACTAGGCAGAGTTACTAGGCTCACGAGTGAGCTTTTAGTTTGTTCTTAAATACTTAATGGCTCCCATAAGCAAGGGTCCCTCTTAATAGGCCTTCCCACTAAAGGGTAAGGCGTGTAATTAATTCACTATTTGATTTATCTAAAGGCATAAGGCTTGTGAATGATGGATATGCTAGCATTCCCATATGTTGGAGCAAAAAAAAGGGGTTTATTATTCATAACATTGTATAAGGTAATAGGGACAAAGTTATAAAGGATCAAATGCAAATGATGTTGACAAAATAGGAAAAGGCATATTATGTATGCAAGAGATATATGATACAACAATAAGTGATCTTTCCAACTTTATTGCTTCCACTCAAGGTAAATGCATTTCTGTCCTAGCTGGGATTTCAATTCATACTTCAATAGGGACATATAAATTCTAGTCATGACATGTGACCTATTGAATTTGAATTCTAGCTTGTTGGGTTTGTTTGAAGTAAATCATAACCTTATCTCCATGAGAAAATGAGAGGTAATTGATTTCCCTTAGAATTTTGAGGTTGTTGTGAAAGACTTCAAACTAACTTCACTAACAAAAATTCAAATTCAACACAACAAAAAGGGTACCTAAAGGTTGATCTAGGGTTTTATCCTATATAAGGCTTAAGGTTTAGACATAGACTAGGATAAAACATAACCTTTACATGTTAGACTTTTTAGGGCCTGAGCATTTCATAGCATCTAAAAATGGTAGACAGTCACAGTGTCAAAATTCAATACATGTCCCAACACATAGAATAATAAATAAGTTTTCTATGCCAATCACATTTTGAGAAGTGTGACATTATTTGTCCTTAGTGGAGTCACCATTATGAATTGGACAGTGCTTATGACATTAGGGATTGTCAAGAGTAGCCATTTTATGTAGACCATGAACTAATAAACTCGGCACAAGTATTTTAATCCAAGCTAGGGACCAAGCCATTGATTATTAAACAACTAGATTTTGTGGTTGATAGTTAATAATCATTATGCCTAGTAATTATAGTTAATAATCATTATGCCTAGTAATTATTGTGCATTCTCTATATTAACTAGTGAAAACCTTCTCTCTAATGCAAAAATGGAATTTCTAGGATATAAATCTACATCAAGCACATAAATGGTATATTTGTAGTAAAATAAGTTGTAAATTCGCAAGAAAACATGATATGAAACTTTAATTAATATAACTTTTTCAAAATGTGATATAGTTCTCCTATAATCATCATGTTATTCATATATAAGTTGGGAAACATATTTATGATTCAAAAATATGATTTTACTTCTTCTATTATATAAATTTATGTCAATAAAAATTGAAAATGAGTTTTATGCAAAATTAACAGCATATCTTATGAGAAAAACTAATTTCCATACATCTAATCCTATGTATATGATTAAATCGCATTATTATGATGCAAAGAATGAGTTTTGGCCCCCTAGACTTACTGGTAGTAAAGCTTCAAGCTCATGAATGGATTGCTCATAAAAGGAATACTGAGTTGATAGGTTGCCTCTCTTTTTAGATGGGATGACTACTTTAAAAGCTTTATAATATTTTGAATTTATTCAAAATATTTTCTACTACCAAAATTAGAGCTCTAAAAGATTTCAAGAAAACTCTCGATTTGAGCAAATTCTTGAATTGTATGCTTGATGGATGATTAATTCATTTTTTGAGTGTTATTTGGAGGGTATATATAAGTGTTTATCCTAGAGAGTTTTGTTCACTTTTACCATCTACTTTCTACTATTTTAGATTGATCAAAATGTTAGGGGTTCAATTCTACATGAATTTTAGGTTTTTAGATACTAAGAGTTTGATTTATAATAAGCTTCTTGTGGTATAGTTACATGATTATAAGTATAGCACGTGATGGTGTTTTTGAGGGATTGTGATTTTGGGTACTTCTTTAAATGCCTAAAGGTGGGATTTATTCTCTTGCTCTTTCATTTTTCTCTTTTTAGGATTGTTCCTAAGCCTTTTTGTTTTCTCTCTTTTCTCTTTGGGGATCTAGTAATTATTACCCTCAAGTGTGGTTTTTCCTATTTTTTTGTATTCCTTTTGTGTCAATCATCCATTTGCTTGACATATAACTCTAGCTATCATCATTAGGCTTTTTGTGATGTGGAAGCCAATGCTTACAACTTGTGTCAACTTAATGCTTAATTAGGTATGTTTCACTAAACCCTGAATATGTTAATTCTAATAATTTTCTTTTTATTCCCAAAATGCCCTGTGTATCAAATTCACACTTACACTTTACTTTAGGCAAAATTTTCTTAATAACGACAATATATTAAAACTCTGACGTAACCTCCCCACTTAAGGTGTTGAATCTTTTATTGATCACTACCTTATCTTCAAGTATCTCATGATACACCCATCTTTCTAGCAATGTATACTTCTCATTCAAAGTAAAAGCACTAGAGTTAAAGTATATCACCCTTTACTAAAGATTGTTATTGGCCCAAAGTCTAAGGATACTTCCATGTCTAATATGATGAGATGCTTTCACTTACTTAGTTTAAGAATCCATGTGAAGATCTCATATTAGGCATCCGATGGACTTACTTCCCAAGCAAGCATCTATGTAACACCCTTTTATGTAATGGCCCTGATTTAAGGCTCTGTGAATAGTGACACAAGGTCCGGGAAGATTGCCTAGGTTACTAGGTCACTTGCATGTTGACCGAGGCAGTGGCACTGGCCATAAAACATTAAGGGGATTTAAGTTGATGAAAAAGTTGAAATTTAAATTTACCAGAACAAATAATTAATTTTAAGAAGTAAAGAATGCTTCAATGCAATAAAAATTTTTCGAGTCGAGATTGACCCAAGATGTGCCCAAACGAACCCCAAAGTTAAAAAAAATTCCACTGGATCCACTAGTGAAAGATTTTTGGATTCTAAGGTCATTTGCAAATTCTTGTAATTTTTTAGGTTTGCACTCAAAATGAGGCATTTTGAAAACTATCCTATCAATTGAATCTGGCCATGAAAATTTACGAGCAGATAGAAGGGATTAAATATGAATTTTAAAATAAATGGCATAATTTTTTATGGTCTGAGTGCATTATTGTTAATTTTTGAAGTTTGCTAAAAAATCGAGATGGCTTCATGATTTTAGGAAGTGTTGAGACCACCCTTGTCATGTCAAAGTGGGGCCTACCTCATGACAAGTGGCAAACCTCACTTAACCAGTGGATTTCCTCTTGGATTGAAGAAAATCATCCTCCTCCCTCTTCCTTCTTGTTACCGACGCTAGGATTGAAGAAAATAAAGCATAACTTTTTCATCCTTTCACCAAAAATGGTGATTCTAGTTGCTAAATTCAGATTTTTCTATTAAGAACCATGGGGAAAAAGAATTAGGCAAAAATGACTTCTCAATTGAGAGATAAAATTCATAAAATTTTACTGGTTTAGACAATCCAAAATAGTGAACTTAAGGTGAGTTCATAGATGTTTCTACTCCTTCCCTTAGGTTTTTTGGCTGCCATTCGATGCTAGAATATGCCTAACACCTATGTAATTATGTGTGTGAGGTGTTTAATGCAATTGGAGGGTAGCTTGCACTCTACGAAGGGAGAGAGAAGTCACTGTGAAAGCTAGATAGCTTGGGATTCTTGTGGATTCAAGGGACTTCTATCTCTTGTAAGTGAACTTCAAGCCTTTCTTTCATGCAATAAGATGCCTAAAATGTTGAGCAGCAATGTAGAATAGCTAAAATGTTAAGCTTATGATTAACTACTTTAATGGGAATGTTGATTAAGTGAGGACTTAGTGAATTAGGGAGACATGATTCAAAGAATTTGAAAATTTAGCTCCATTTGCTTAGTGATTTGGATGGTTTTGGATGCTTAGTTTAGATGTATAATGACTAGAGTATGGATAAAGGATCTTTTGGTATACTAAATCAAGAATTATGGCAATTGTGGTTGGGAAACACCATGAAAATGCATCTTCCATGTTTGTAACTGAGAACTACTATTGATGAATGTTATGGGTGATATTGTGTAATCTATGTGAATTAGCTTACAATTAGGTATGTGTGTTGTAATTATGTTAATGGCATATAGGTGTGAATGAATAATGATATATGGTGGAATGGAAATGGAAGTATGCATAATTTTCTTTCATAACTTGAGAGCATGTTGATGGTAATATGGCTTGTAATGTAGCTTATGGAAGTGTTAAGTACATGTATTATATTGGTTGAGGCAATTGGCTTATAATGACTATGAAATTGAACAATGAATATGGCATGTTGATAGATAAAATACACTTTGAGAATGTACCCTTGAAATGCTTAAAAAGGTTGAATTAAAATATGAACCTATGATCTAAAACAATTACTTAAAAAGTGGCTTGAAATGACTTGTGAAATTGCACATTTACTTATGCCTTTGGGGCTAGATTTGAGATATATGAATGAATGGCAATTGTGCCTATTATTTGGAATTAGAAGTGGCCTAGATATGTTTGACTTTGGGCTTTTGAATGTGATTAATAGATGTAACACCCACTGCCTATTCTCAAAAAACATGCAAAGTGTGTAACTTTCAATGAGGTCACCCATCCTTAGATTTCCCTAGAGGCCTTTCATTTAACTTCTACTTGGTTTTCTCCTATCTAGTATGGAAATTTTGTCTAATGGATTTAAAGATCTATGGTGAACCTCCCAAGCAAATGACACCCACAAGCTTGATCTTATTCCAAAATATAAGCCTAGGCTATTATTATAGCTAGGAGCTTGTTTCACACAACTGTAGGCTATCACACTAGTTAACTAGACATCTTATCACCTACCTACCCACAGTATCATGCACGAGTGACTTTATCTATTAAAGCACCATAAATTCTTAAAACAATATCATACCTGCACAATCTTCAGCTATACTACTGGTCATCCTTATCATACCATCCAAATCTACCACCTGATATTGGACACCTAATATGCTGAGTATATGCTCAATGCTAAATTTTACCAAACATACATTGTATCACACACACAAGCATACATATGATAATTTTCCTAATATCGTCCACCTACTAGCTTGAATCTTATTATTAAGGTTTCCTATTATCTCTTTCCTTCTTAAAGCAGTGGTTTGATGACTATTTATTAATCGATTTATATTACATCAGCTAAACCCTTAACCAAGGGTTATAGATGATATTTCATCTTTACTTGCTATTTCATCTCTATTTACTTATGATTCATACTAAAATACATCCATGCTAGTTACTTTTCCAATACATAAGTCACTTGATTTACCAGGTTACCCATCTGTTCTCATCATTTCCTGATCAGTTTATCTAATTAAGCCTTTTTCATCTTATATATGGAGGTTACAAATTATTTTACCTTAATTAGATAATTCTTCCTAGGTTTATCTAGGAATGCCTTACATTTTACTTTCTTTCTCTAATTCATTTCCTTCTGTATATTTCCACTTTCCATCACAATTCCCCTAGTCTTTTCATCCTTTAGGATTCCTACAAAGATTATGTAAGTTTCTTAAGTCTCTTCTTATAGCTTATTTGTTGTTCTTGTTATATTTGCTCACATGCCATCTCAATTATGATAGTTAAGATTTTGGTACTTTCAGTAATATTATTAAATCCATCTAAGTTCTTTAATTACTCTATTTATACCCATAAGGTCTAAGAAAAACTCCCAACCACTGGATGATAGGACTCACGTTATGAAGTGGCCCGAATTTTAGGCCTTAGTAGATGCACTTACCTAGTTCGAGAACCAGACAAATACCAAGCTGTACATTGGCCCACATTTTGGAGCTTGGTGTTTGTACACACCATTCGCCTGATAGTAGGGACTAGTTCTTAAGAACCTCTCAATATCAGAAAGGCAAATAGTAAGGACCAGTCCGTGGACCTCCCAATATCTGTATAGGGGATAGTAGGGATCAGCCCTATGGGACCTCCTAATATCCACAACTGGGTAGTAGGGATCAGTGTGTAGACTTCACAATACCCGGAGTGTGCAGGCTCAAATCAACACTCAGCAGTAGTACCCACCATACATTGTCTAAAATCCATTCAAACTCAACCTCTAGCTGTTGGAAATCTTTAGTTTACTAGTCAACCTATCCAATGTATACTCAACTAGTAACCCACATTCCCCGTTAATTAATTTCATAGCCATTATGTTCATTATTTGGAATATCCAGAATAAGACATATTATCTTCATTGGTCATCTTGCTTTATTTATCAGTTAAGTTCTATCTAATATCCTTTTAGTTTCATTAAGTTACCATATTCTCGGCTCAAGTTTCATTACCTTTCTTATCATCAGTTGATTGTCTTTTGTCTCATCTTATATTTAGTTTTGGTTCCTTTCACCTGCCAAAGTATACTCATTTTACCTTACTTCCATTTATCTCAAATTATTTTACCTTATGATTTTATGTTACCACTTCCTTATATAATATTATCATAGCTTAGTTCCCAAGTTTAGTACTTTCCCACAAATATTGTTATAATTATAATAGCATTTTTATTTCCTGCATTATCTGGTATTTAACTTGAGATACCTTTATGAAATTCTTTATAATAATTGCACCATACACATATCCCTTGGTCTCCATTTTATATCTTGGGTTGCACAAAATTACCATTTGTTGGTTTTCTTAATTTCTACCTATTCATTAATTGTGTATTAATAATTTCTTACCTTATCCTATAATTTATTCCTTCAGCCTTTTTAATAAATTTACAATTCTATTTCCATTTCTATCCCTCAATCAGACCAACTAATCATTTTTCATCTCCACCAGTTATATATTAACATTATGTTCATATTAATGGGACACAGTGATTTGCTTATTTTATCTGAATATATTTTTGGACAGTTACGGGTCATCTTTTCTTATTAGATAGTTGTAAGTCCTTTTTATGTAATGGCTACTATTTCTCACCAACCTCCAAGTCAAATTTTCATTTTTCCGTTCACCTCAAGCCACCATGCCTTAAAGTATTTTACATCATCCATTATTAAATTTATTTTAACATCCTTAACCATCATTTCCAATTCTAGAATCTTAAATGACACACTATAATTAAACTCTTACCCTTTCACCGAACATTTTACACTTATTATATGGAATGTTGTTATGTGTCCACCTTACATATATCCTCTTTACATCCTACCTTATAAATTTTTTTACAACAAATCATGCAATTTCTTACTTATTCCATATCACCCACATGTTATACATCATGTTGCCATTCTAGCACCCTAGACATTCATGCCATACATCCATACTCATACCATGGCATACATGACATAAACCTAGTCATGCATGTATCACATACATACACATCCTTTCCACATCCAAATCACATCCATACCATCTTATATCCTCTAATTACACATCCTAGCATGCATTTCACATTCATATCAACATAAACACTTATACAACTAACACTTCCATACACACACCCGAAGCTTCGATCCTAATTTTTCCTAACATGCAAAGTATGTTTCAGCTAAATTCACTTATGGTGGGCTCCTAGTAATGTCAAAGCCATTCTAGAACCACCAATTACATCTTCTTCCATTGTTCCCCACCATA
>CANXYI011643208.1:0-11977 GCA_948208565.1 Hura crepitans
TATATATATATATATATATATATATATATATATATATATATATATATATATAATCAAATATTAATATAGATATTAATTTTAAGTTATTTATCACTCGTAACAAATTTTTAACATAATATAATAACAATTAAGTGAAATTAAATAAAATCAATTTTCTAAAGTTAATTTAAGCATATTAATAAGAATTTAACAAATTACACAATGTATAATCAATTTATAAAACACACTTTTTTATATAAAAATCAAATTAAATCCTTGTAAAATTCAATAATTATCTAATGCAAAATTCACACAAGTTGTATGTGTGTGCATGTGCGTAATGAATTTTGTAATCAAATAATTTTTGTGTGTGTGTCTGTTGGATAAATATTTTGAATGTAAAATATAAATTTAATAATAATAATAATAATAATATAAAATATTCATTATAAAATTAATATTAAAAAATAGAAAAATGAAATTAAAGAAATTAAAAAATGGATAAAAAAAGTTAAAATATTAAATTGTGTAAATATTTAAAATGTAAAGTATAAATTTATGGATAGTAATTTATAATATTTATTATAAAATTAAGAAAAATGGATAAAAAAAAACAAAAACAAAGGGGCACTGTTTTTGGAATTTTGAAACTATTACAACCATTTGTTCAAATTGGTAGTTTGCTACAATTTGATTTTTTCTTTTTTTATTTTAAACTTATTTATTTTGAACCACACTGGTTTACTTTGAAATTATTAGGTTTTTTCTTTCAAATTGCATTTTTGGATAAAAACCGGATTTTTTCAGTTCATTTTGTTTGATTTTTTTACCTGTTTAAATCAGTTCTAACCGATTTTTTAACCATCTGATTTTTATAATTAAACCAGACCAAATTAGCCATAGTTCCCAGTAAATCGGTCCAATTTAGTTTTAAAAACACTAGTGAAAATTAACCAATTAAAATTGCAAGAATCCATTGAGAAAGTAAGAGACCAAAAGAAGCAAGAATTAAGAAGAAATCTGCCTAAGAAGGGTGGTCACAATCGTGAGGTAACATTGGATCACGCTTGTGGCCCCCCAATAACCCAAAAGCAAAGGAAAATCATGGAGCCAAGGTGCTGTGAAAAAGCAAAGGCCACTGTTGTGACTTATTAAGGTGTCATGCCTGTGATCCCTATAAAACTCTAGAAGAAGGCTTGAAAATTGGACATAAGCCTTTACGTAAATGAAGGGGTCACAGCCATGACCCATAGCTGGTTATGCTTGTGACCACATGCAACCTGGATGATAGAATTACAATTTTTAGCTATTTAAACCTATTTTCTCAATTGGAAGGGAACTTTGGAGTCACTAAGAGTTGGGTTTTCATATAGAATTGAAGGGAAAGTGTGATTTTCAGCTTTTTATCACAATTTCATTAAACAACTTGAAGATCTAAACCTTTAAAGAAGAAGATTTCTCAATTTGTTGAGCGATTTTCTACTTAGGGTTTATAATTGCTTTAAAAGTAGTACAATAATTCTTAACTTTTCCTTTGAATTTTCTTGGGAATTAATGGAATAGTTTTCCTTTTTGTTAAGGGATAATTGAATCTCTATACTAAATATGGATGAATAATTAGTTCAATTGCATATTAATTCAGTTCTATTTTTCTACACCATGTATTAATGCTTGCTTGATCATTGATTGAATTTAATGCTTACATCACATAATTTATGGTATTAAAACTTTTAAGTTGTTCTCTTACCTATAGATGAGATGAGTGAAAATGCATCATGAAATGATGAGGAAGTGGAAGGACAAGCTTCCATGTCATTGACCTAAAAGTCGGATTAGGTAACATCAGTATCTGGTAGTGCAGCCAAGTAAGCCTCATCTGCAGCTTAAGCACCGCTAGTATTCTTACAATAGATGCTTTAGCTATTGAGGCAAGCTATAATTATTGTTCCATTCCCACCACCTCCACAGAGAGGTTCCTTTCGCCCTTCAAAAGACCTATCTAGAATAGGTCAAAAAGATAAAAAGGAAAAGATATCAAAGGTGAGGTAAAGATAGAGCCAGGCAAGGTAGAGTACTAGCTAGATCAGATAGAAAAGATTTTAAAGTAGATGTAGTGTACTTTGAAAGAGAAAGTCATATGTGCCACATCCTTATTACAAGAGGAGGCATCCTAGTGGTGGGATGACTTGATTGAGTATATGACAGAGGTAAAACAGATGTGGGATTTCTTTTTATTAGAGTTCTATAAGAAGTACATTACAAATGATTATTTAGATGACAAAAAGTAGTAATTCATAGACCTCAAGCAGGAATAAAAGTCCATAGGGGAATATGAGAAAGATCTCATAGTGCTTAGTTGCTATGCTAAGGATACCATTTCCATAAAAGTTGATAAGTGAAAGTGGTTTAAGAGGGGATTATATGTGGATATCAAGTCACAAGTAGTTCCCATAAAGATTAGAGAATACTCTCTATTAGTTTCTACCTATCATTCTATAAAGAGGGTACAGAAAGAGAAGTTAGAGTTCTACCAGAAGAAGAGATCTTCGAGTTAGGGGGCATCTAGTGTAGCTCTATAGTCAAGCAAGAAGTTTAAAGGGATTTAGTATGAGACTTCACAATAGAGACAAAAGCAATGTCAGTCTTAGAAGATAGCCCAAGGGAATTTAGGCAAGGGTGGTCAAGATAAGTTATAGACTGCCAGCACTCCTATCTTTATCGCTAAGAGTGCTCAGATAGCTTAGAGTTTGACTTACCATAAGAGACACCAAGGAGAGTGTTGGAAGCTGAAGTCGAGTGTTTGCTTTGGGTGTGGTTCATTAGATTACTTTATCAAAGATTGTCCTAAGGGAGCAGATGTTGGTTAAAGATCTATACCTATATCCATCAGAAGCTAAAAGGGAGATTAGGGAGATAGGCTAGAGAGAGCTTAAAGAGACATATCAAAGTCTAAAGCTAAGCATTGAGCTCATACTCAATGGTATGCCATCATAGCATGGGAAGAGGCTAATAAGCCAGGCATCATAGCTGGTATATTTCTTCTCTTTGACTCACCTATTTTGGCTTTGATAGATTCGAAATCTACACATTCATATGTATACATAGCATGATCACAAGATCAAGGGTTAGAGTAAGAGTTTTATAAACCTAGAGATCATGGTTAGTATCTATATGCTAGAATGTGATAGTAAACAAGGTTTACAATGAGTGTCCTTTATCTGTATAAGGACATCGATTTTTTGTTGATCTTATCAAGTTACCATTTGATAAGTTTGACTTGATATTAGGCATAGATTAGTTGTCTAAGTATCATGTGATAATGGATTATAGGCAGAAGAGGTTAACTCTTAAGGCTAAAGATAGGGCTGAGATTACAATTGTTAGTGAGAGGATAGACTTTTTATCTAATGTTATCTCAGTAGTTATTGCGAGATGAATTATGAGGGAAGGTTGTCAGGCTTATCTTGCACATGTGTTTGACATAAGAAAAGAGGGTCCAGATGTAAGTAGTATACCAGTAGTATCAAACTACATAAATGTTTTTCCTGAATAGTTACCTAGTTTACCTCCAAAATGGGAACTCGAGGTCAATATTGAGGTTCTACTTGGAACTACTTCGGTATCAATAGCTCCATATCAGATGGCTCTAGTAGAGTTGAAAGAATTAAAGATTTAGTTGTAATAGTTATTCAATAAGGGCTTTATAAGACTGAGTGTTTCATTATAGGGAGTACCCATTTTATTTGTTAAGAAGAAGGATAGTTCTCTTCAATTGTGTGTGGACTACAGACAACTGAACAAAGTAACCATTAAGAACAAGTATCCATTGCCATTGATTAATGACCTCTTTGATCAGCTTAAAAGGGCTAGGGTGTTCTTTAAGATTGACTTAAGATCTGGATACTATTAGTTGAGAGTGAAAAAGTTTGATGTGGTAAAAATTGCATTTAGAATGAGATATGGCCACTACAAGTTTTTAGTAATGCCATTTAGGCTTACTAATGCTCTTGCAACTTTATGGACTTGATGAATAGGGTGTTTTAAACTTTCTTGGATCAATTTGTGGTTGTCTTTATCGATGATATTTTAGTCTATTCAAAGAATAAAGAGGACCATAAGCAATATTTGAGGATAGTTTTACAGGTTCTAAAAGATGAGAAGCTGTATGCTAAGTTGAACAAGTGTGAGTTTTGGCTTAGTGAGGTGTCCTTTTTTGGGCATATAGCTTCAATTGGTAGGATTCAAGTTGATCCTAGTAAGATAGAAGCAGCCATAGACTAGAAGCCACCTAGAAACACCATAGAGATAAGGATTTTCCTTAGTTTGGCTGGGTACTACAGACAGTTTGTCAAGGGATTTTCCATAATAGCAGCACCTATAACTTGCTTGTTAAGAAAAGATGTTAAGTTTTTCAGGGATGATAGATGTCAAAAGAGCTTTGACAAGTTGAAGGTGATATTGATAGAAGCTTCAATTCTTATTCAGCCAATTTTTGGGAAGAACTTCACCATATATAGTAATGCTTCACATAATAGGCTAGGGCGTGTTGTGATGCAAAAAAGCAAAGTTTTTGCATGTGCTTCTAGGCAGTTGAAGCCACATGAGAAGAACTACCTACTCATGATTTGGAACTTATAGCGATTGTGTTTGCATTAAATATTTAAAGATACTATCTCTATAGAGAGAAGTGTTATATGTATATCAATTATAAGAGTCTTAAGTATCTGCTAGCTCAGAAAGAGTTGAATTTGAGATAGAGGTGATAGATGGAATTAATCAAAGATTATGATTGTCAGATTGATTATAATCCAAGGAAGGCCAATGTAGTGGATGATGCGCTTAGCAGGAAGTTCATGGCAGCCATGAGAGCCATAAATGTCACACTATAGCTGATGGATGATAGAGCTTTATTAGTAGTGATGCAAGTAAAGCCTAGTTTGCTATAACAAGTCAAGGATTGTCATAATGATGATCACAACTAGTGAGTGTGTTTAGTGCTATCTAAGAGGCAAAGCTGACTAATTTTGAGATCAAGAGTGATAGTTGTTTATACTACCATGATAAAATCTATGTTCCAAATGTAGAAGAGCTTAAGAAGTAGATTTTGTAAGAAGCTCACATTGCTCCTTATGCTATGCATCCTGGTAGCATAAAGATGTATCAAGATTTGTAGTTATCTTATTAGTGGCTTGGTATGGAGAAAGACGTATCTGAGTTTGTGACCAAGTGCTTCACTTGTCAATGGGTGAAGGTAGAATATCAAGTTTCATATAGATTGCTGAATTTTATATCAATTCTAGAATGGAAATAGGATAAAGTCATGATGGATTTTGTGGTTGTGCTGCCTATGATAAAGAGCAAGTGTGATTCGGTATGGGCAGTGGTGGATCGTTTGACTAAGACTACTTATTTTATACTTGTAAGGATGGATTTCTCCTTGAAGAAGTTGGCAGAGCTTTATATAGATGAGATAGTCATATTACATAGAGTGTCATCTTTAATTATATTAGATTAAGACCCATAGTTTATGTCGAGGCTTTGGAAGAAGCTTTACAATGCCTTAGGTACTTGATTGAGTTTTAGTACAGCATTTCATCTTCAGATTAATGGATAGTCAAAAAGAGTCATTTAGGTAATATTTTATACTTAAGTGATTGGATGATTGTTTATGTATGATTTGGTGTTTATGAGAAAGCATGTTTATCGGGTGCTGAAGGATATGCTAAGGAGTTGTGCCATTGAGTTTAAGGGTATTTGGGATCATTATCTATCATTAACAGAGTTTGCCTACAACAACAACCATTAAGCTAGTTTGGGTATGGCTCTTTATGAGGTGTTGTATGAAAGGAAGTGCATAACTCTTTTTTGCTGGAATGAGCTCAATGAAATTAAGCTTATAGGATTGGACCTGATAAAAGATGTAAAGGAAAAGGTAAAGATCATCAAGGATAGGCTAAAGCCAACTTTTGATAGACATAAGTCCTATGTCAATCTCAAGAGGAAAGATGTTGAATATGAGGTGGGAGACAAGGTTTTTTGAAGGTTTCACCTTGGAAAAAATGTCTTTTGGTTTGGAAAGAAGGGAAAGTTGAGTCTTAGGTTTATTAGGCCATACAAAGTGATTGAACGTGTAGGGCCATTAACCTATAGACTAGCTTTATCCCTAAAGCTTTAACAGATTCATGATGTGTTTCATGTGTTGATGCTTCAAAGATACAAATCAAATCCCTCTCATGTTTTGTTAGTAGGAGAGGTTGAGGTTATACTAGATTTATCTTATGAAGAAAAACCTATCAAGATCTTAGCCACAGAGGTTAAAGAGTTACAGAATAAGACTGTGCCATTAGTAAGGGTTCTCTAGAAGCACCATGGGATGCAAAAGGCAACATGGGAAAAAGAAGCTTAGATGTGAGAGAAATACTTTTAGCTATTTGAATCAGGTAATGCCGAGGATGACATTTTTCTTAAGAGGAGAAGTAATGTCATGACCTAAAAATTCTTGATTTTATGAATAGTGCTTTTCTAAAATGAATAGTGTTCCTGAGACTTGGGATATATTGAGGCAATCTAGTGAAACTATTAATCATAAAATAATTTTGGGCCAAGTTTGAAACCAATCGAAAGTTGTTTAAATAGTTAAAAATGCAAAGAAAGTTTTTACGGTAGTGTCCTATGAATAGTGACTAAGGCAAAGCTAAATTGTAAAAATATTTTATTTTTACTCAAAATGACTTGAGATCAATACAACCTGATACCAAAAAAATTCTAATTAGCTTATTGGAAATGGAATTGGAATTTTTGGATATTAGGAAGTATTTTTACGAAAATTGGGTTTAGCAAAAAATGGCATTTTTATTAAGCTTTTCATAATTTTTTATCATGGATTTTGAGAGGCTTTTGAGATTTTTATATATGATTTTACATGTTTCTTGGATGTCAAAAATGAGGAAAAGAAAGGCTAAAAAAAGGTAGTATAAAATGGTTTAAGTTTTGTCAAAGGAAGAATCTTCTTCCTTTGCCAAATAAGAGAAGTTAATGCCACTAAAAAAGAACATAACCATTTTTGGTTCTTCAAACTTGAATTTAAGCCTATTTTGCAACATCTAAGACTTAAATCCACACCTTTATAGCCTCTAGACATCATTTTTACCTCGAGATTCATGAAAAATTAAAGAAAAAGCTCAGTTTTAGCGCTTGGTGAATAGAAACATGATTTTTTTAGTAAGATTTTTCAAATTTTAATATTTTCCCTGGTTCCTCAAGTCCCGCAGGTCATGTATATGCTTTCAATTTTTCATTTTGATGCCTAGTTGATTTTATTTGAATTTTTATATATTGAATTTGTTATAGACAATTAAGAAAATCAACAAGAGCAATGTTAAGGGTAAGGAGAAGGTCTAGATGCATCATGTGGAACATTTTGACATTGTTGATATGTGTAATTGAACCAATATATTAAGAGTTAATATATGTCCTATGTATGTATGTATATATATATGTATGTTTATATTGAAATGGCAATGTATGATGAGAATTGATATACATTCATGTTATGGTGTGTATGATATGTGATTAAGCCATTTATATGAGAAAATGCATGTAATTGATGTATTTTGGATGATGGCCATATGATACATCATATAGGTACATATTGGTGTACTATTTATCATACATGGGAATGATAGGGTATACATGGAATTTGAGATCAATGACATTATGCATGTGATTAGGTCATTATATGATGTTGAAAGATGGTGACATAGATGATGTAATGATATTGTATGGCATTATATCATATGCATATGAGTATGTTGAACATAAACATGCCGTTGGTTATGTATGTATGTCTTTAGAGATGTATGTATAGGAATGATTCTATATATCTTTATGAACTTAAAGATTAAAGTACATCATACGGAATGGAAATTATGTTTTGTTGAGGTTTATGGCCAAATGGCCTTGGGATGATGTTTATATATGTTTTTGCATTATAGGGACAACTAATAGATGTTGTATGGCCATGTGTATGATATGGAGGAGGCGATGGTGAAATACTAGGCGTATGTCATAGTATTTATGTGGCATGAATGTGTTAGAAAGTGACTAAAATAAGTTATAATGTTTATGTGTATAGGTGTTGTGACACCTCTTACATGGTCCGATCACCGTACCTGACTAAAATCTATGCACATAAAATGTTATCTAACCTCAACTTATACTTTAATGCTATTTAAAACATTTTATTGAGTATGAAATAACATACTAAAATGGGTTTCCAAAAATCTTTCAAAATAGAGTTACATGTTCAGAATTAGAAATCCTCATGCCAAAATTTTGGCAGCATAATGGATATGCCGAGCACTATCCAAAATTTTAAATAGTAACCTATAAGCAAAAAAAAACACTTTTATAAATTTTCCTATACATTCCTATAACTACATGATCTTTTTGATCTCTCCAAACACAATCACAACAATACATAGTCTCAACCTCAAGAATAGAAGTCAGTCATGCATATATTAACTTAAAAACATTTTAAAATACAGTTATAAACCATTTATAACTTACAAAATACAACATGGTTTGGCTTAGGCCCAAGACTAAATACAACAAACAAAGGAGAGCATTTTTCTATTTTTTATACATTACATAATTTATTTACATCATTAAAATATACCAAAAAGCAAAATCTTCTCTTGCTTGTCTAGATGTCTTGAGGATTAGGCTCAATTGTTCTTCTTACCTATGCATCGCAAAAAAAATGATGTGCTAATTGAATTGCTTAGTGGTGTAATTGAAATAATTATTGTATGCAGTCATATAGGCATATTTATTCTAAGCATATGTATATTGATACCAATCACCATTTTTAACAAATATAACCCAGTCCATATCATATGTGTTTTTAATCTAATAAGAAAGAATTAACATGCTTAAAGGTATCATGATATACCAACACTTTACATCATATATACATGGCTTTCTAGATTCATAAATAATGCAAATAATTATGTGCCACTCATAAGTACATGGATACACCATTTGTAAGCATAGTGAATACGATTATTTTATTCTAATCAAAATCCATTATTTACATAATAAAAATTACATAGTGTAAAATTTTATCAAGTTTACTTTAATTTAGAGTATACGATTACTTTTATATTACCCATATTAATGAGAACATTAAAAACCTATAGATAATGGGATCATCCCATGATGAGGCCTTATAAGACCTAAACGGCTATTGCATTAGTGTAAACCTATATAGTTGCCCTGTGGGACCTAAATGGTAGCTGCACCTGTGTAAAAAATCCAAAAACATCAAGAGAAGTTTTTATATCAGACTATGAGTGGTCCCATAACCAATATCAAGTACCAACATGCCTAGCAACTGATATCTATCCCTAGTTAACCTGTTAACTTATCCATCTTTAGGTTGTTACTCATATGGGCTATTTTTATATTCAATAATTTCATCATAATTATTTACTTAATAATTAGATTTTTTTAATGCAAATATCATATCAATTTGATTATATCGGGAATATTAATTCATTTCCTTTATTTTGTCATTTAGCACAAAGTCATGTGCCTTAATTATGTATACATGCCTCACATATCGATATTATGCTTTCATGCACATTTTATTATCGAAATGCCTATTTTATTATTTATAGGCACCTTCTATAAATCATGCTCATTTAAAGGCATTTACATTCATTTAAGATAATTAGGCCATTTTGACCACAATATGTGCACATTCACATTTGCAAACATACTTCAAATTAACATTTCATTATTTTCACCAAACTATATTCAATCTCAATCTATTGAACTCATTCTACCATTTTTACATGTCAAACATCCAACTTATATGATATACAAAATCATACCTTTCTTGTATATAGATTATACATAAAACTTTGGCAACTCATACATGTAAATATCATACATATTATACCATTTCATTATTCACATATTTATAAACACTCATAGGTCATCAATCATATTTATTAATGTACATTTCATTAACTATAACTTTATGCTATCCAAATAACCCTTAGGCCATAAGCCATATCCACACACTTTAGCTTTATTTAATATAATGTTATATTAATCCATTCCATCTTATAATTATACATTTATAGTCCGTCATTAGATATCATTATATAGTAATTTACACTTATTCAAAATAATAAACACAATTCTACACATAAAGGCTATTTGGCAACAAGCCACTCACACACACACATGTGTAAACTTAATTTAACACCATACTACTCAATTTATATTTCATAATTCTATATGCATATCTCATCATTTAACAATTATTAAAATATGGTTGCACATATTCATCACTATATATACACATTCACATGCCAAAAGCCATTAAGCCAAATATGGACATACAATCATAATATTATTTCCTTGCATAATATTTCATTCATTCCTAATTTATTATATCCTATAATCATATATATACAAGTTAATTCTCTGTTAACATATCAATTACTTATTTATACTTATATATACATAATTACATACATTATGTATAAATTAAAGCATGCCATAAATGCAATAATTAGGTTGATTACACATATTTAGTATGCTTGTAATACCCTACAAAGCCTGATTAAACCTTCACCTTGCCCTTATCATGTCCCTGCTTTATTTCAATAACTGCCTATTACAGATTTGATTCTAGAAAAATCATATAAAATCATAAGATATCCAAAAAATACAAATGACCACATTTTTTTTTTACTCTTGGGCACTTACAAATTAAGGGAAAAATATTAGTTTTCAAAAATTTTTACCCGAAAGAAAATTGGGCATTATTCACATAACTAGATTTTTGGTGATTTCTTTCGATTTTCCTTCAATAACGCACTTAATTACATGTCTAAAGATTATGGGGAGAGTGTATAATCCATTAGATATGGGAATTAAGGCTCAAAATGGAGGATTAGTTAAAGAAATTAGAGAAAATTCTCCCTTCTTCACCATTGGGTAGAGAGAGAGAGGCAAGGGAGTGATTTTGGTGATGTTTGACCAAAAGTAAAAAATTTGAACCTATTTATAGTTTTGAAAATTTCTTTTTTAATATATTCATAAATTTTTTCTCCCCTATTTTAACTTCTTTTTCTCTCATTCCACCTCCTAAAATTAAATTAATTATGGCCCTATATGCTCTAAAATTGGAGCCTGAAAAACACAAGAAACGAATTAAAATGCTAATTTTACATGTCTCAAAATTCAAATAAAATACTTCCCAACCTCTAAAAATTTTGATTCTAGTGCCATTAGACTCGTTGGAATTTTTGCATATCAGGTTGTATAATTTTCAAATTTTCCTAAGCAATTTTGAAAATTATTTACAGTTTAGCTTTGCGTTGGTCATTATTCACAAAACACTATCGTAAAAACTTTCTTAGCATTTTTAACTAACCAAATAAATTTCAATTGATCTCAAACTTTGCTTAAAATTATTTTATGACTAATACTTTCATCCAGTAACTTTAGTGTATCCTGAGTCTCAAAAACACTATTTATCCCGGGAAAGTACTATTTATAAAAATTGAAATTTTTGGATCATTATAGTGCTTCCCCTCTTAAAATAAATGTCATCGTTGACATTACGTAGTTTAGATAAATATGGGTACTGCTCATGCATCTAAGCTTCTGACTCCCAGTTTGCTTTTTCCATTCCATGATGCTTCCAAGCCACCTTCACCAGTAGTATTATCTTATTTCTCAATGCTTTGACCTCTCTAGCTAGGATTCTAATAAGTTTTTCTTCATATGATAGATCCGATCTCACCTTAACTTCTCCTATTGATAGGACATGTGTTAGGCCTGATATGTACCTTTTGAGCATAGAAATATATCATACATCATAGATCTACTGGAGTTCTGATGGCAGTGCTAGTCTATAGGCTATCGGTCCTACACGTTCTGTCACTTCAAATGGCCTAATAAACCTCAAACTTAGCTT
>CANXYI011643243.1:0-20025 GCA_948208565.1 Hura crepitans
AAAATAAAATATTTCGAAAAAATATCAAATGGCCTCAGAAAATTATAATTCCTTCACCATAATACTTAGTGGAATTTTTGAGGTTCAGGGTATGGTATTTTCGAGACCATCCGGGTACATTCCCGAGTCTCAAACTGTCCCGGCCCAAAAAAAAATTTATCTCTGTAAACAATAGTTCTTGGCCTGAAATGAATTATTGGTTTTGCTAAATTTTTTATTTCATTCGTTTTGATCACTTTCAGGCCACTCAAAGTTTCCCGGTCAATATGCCAATCATCGGACTCAGAATGATGGCCTACACCGCGAGGAACATCACTTGGGCCAAATATCACTGTTCACATGACTCGGGTTTTTGGGCGTTACAGTTACCCCTTGGCTTTTATACTAGGAGGCTGGATGGCTCAAATCATGCCACATGGCAATCGAACAACTTGAATTAATCCTATATACATTTTAAGCTTTAAAAATACAAAATAAATTCTAGAGGCCTCCAATAATCATTTTTTTGTGCCTAAAATTAACAAACTTCCTCATTAAATAAACCCTAAAATATTAGGTCAAAATTCTAAAGGGAACTAAGTTAACTATTCACTCACATAATTAAGAAATTTCGATTAAATAACAATCGACTTTGAAAAATTCCAATTCCTTTACCATTGAACTATTTAGAATTTTTTACTTTTAAGGTATGCTATTTTTAGGGTCATCTGGGCACATCCCAAGCATCTCCCAACACGATGCAAACTAAGGTCACTATTCACTAGATATCAATGTAAAAAAATTTATTGCTTCTGCTAAGAGTGCTAATTATTTCATTTTCATCATTATTTACCCATCAAAGTTTTATGAAAAGTACTCTCCTTTGGCCACCCTAATGTGACTCGATTACTCGAAAAACACTTTTGATGCCTCGAGAGGTATTATCCACAAAACTAAGAATTTTAGGCATTACATGCAAACAATTTTTAACACTTAAAAATTTTAAATAACATTATAAATATCACATTTATGAAAAGAATTCTAGAATTATTAGAAATTAAATGAAACACATTGCACAAACCATTGCACATTAATCGATATTTGGCACTTAAAAATTCAATTATGTATATCACATATTTTCTAATTTTTTTCAATTCAATTTCTTGGCATTATATGACTAGAATTAAAATCACAATTTAACTCATCATACAAGTAATCCTATAACAAAACTTGAATTCAATCATCAAGGCACAAAAATTAAGAAGAAGCATAACCTTCTATGCGTATACACCTTTATGCACATTAGAGGATTTTTCTTTTATAGAACGAATTTAAAAAATTATTTTGATCAAGTATAAACTTTAAAAATCTTCCCAAATTAATGTTAATTACATTAACATGATAAAAAATTTTAAAATCAAAGACCTATAAAGAACACACATACACAAAAAACCATTTTTTACGTATATTATATCGAATTAATAATTTTCAAGCATTTTAAGCAATTTGATGAACTAGGATCTAATACTAATGTTGGTTTCCATGAGACATGCATAATGGAAAAATTAAAATTTGGTGAAGAGTTATCAAATGATTTAAAATTAGATAGTTAAATCAAAAATTATGCAGCGTAGAATTTACAGTTAAACATGTAGCAATTCATTTTCTTTCAAATCACCTCACTAGGTTGTCATAAATCATAGTGATCCACTCAAGAACACCTCCAAGGTATTCACATAAGAATTTGACTAAGAGAACACCTGAATTTCTATTTGTAAGATATTCACGTGGGAGGAGAAGTGAAGAAATCAAGAATTCACATTGATGCTTAGGAGAGTGTGTGGAAATGTGTTTAAAGGCTCTCTATATTGGCTGACTAAATTTTAGCTATAGATACCATAAATAACTCCTTTAGGTCATATTTTTAACACATAAAAATATAACCCAAAGCTTGCTTATTAAGGCCCACAAAATAGGCCTCTTATTATACTAGGCACATGGCCTAGCTTATGTGCATAGAATAATAAGCTTTATATTGTGCAATATTTTGAGACTCTTCTAGGTTCATTTTTAATTAGATGTGGGTCTAATTTATGAATCTTTTATCTTTTAAAAGGTTCATTAAAATTAGATTAAGCATACACACAAAATTGGCCCTCGAGGGCCCTAACCATTTGAATAATTAAAAAGGTCAACTAAGTCTACTGGTCTCTAAGTGCAATTGTTTATTTTCTTCTTTATTTATTCTTTTTTTAA
The DNA here is from genome assembly GCA_948208565.1 of Hura crepitans. NCBI lineage: Eukaryota > Viridiplantae > Streptophyta > Magnoliopsida > Malpighiales > Euphorbiaceae > Hura > Hura crepitans. The sequence goes on from CANXYI011643243.1 coordinate 2,236, forward strand.
TGACATCCATTATCATTGAGATTTTAAACACTTTGATTCTCGTCTCAATTCTTTATATGTGTGACCTATAGATGTGGCAACCCTCACTTGACTCGATAGCTGGATCCAAATGAGAGATGGCATAATATAACACCTCTTACCCGACCTATTGCTAGCTCAAATAACAGATGACATGTTAACCAATTCTATCTAGTTAAACTATTATCTATTTAAAACCTTATTATGTGTTTACAGATCATGAGCATCCTAAAGCCATATGTAAACCATCATGTTTGAAATATGCATACACATTAAATCAATATTATGTCGCTAAGACAAAAAGTCGATAGCATGATTGTTGCACGGTGTCATATTCCAAAATAAAGTAGGATTAAATAGCACTTCTATATCATTCACAATTTCAAATACTAGATCCTTCTAATCCCCCAATATCATCACAATTAGTATATCCTAATGGCATTAGCTTTATCATAGTTACACTATCAATAATAGTCTCAATATCATCATATCTCAGGTTCACATCACGTACCTGTTATGTACTATTGCTATCTGTCTAGTTAATTTACATAAATAATGCAATTGTATAAAATATACATATACATGACTAGGCTAGACCCATATCCTCTATTACACATGAATGTCATTTTACCATTTTGTACATCACACTATATAGGATAAAACAATACTAAGGCTTGAATCTAGCTATACTACACTGCTACGCTGAGGCTAGATTAAAGCTGTCTATCAATAACTTATACATAAAAACTCGATGCACTAAGCATAAAGCTTAGTCATGTATTCAATAAAATATGCTCATGCTCGCACCTATAATTATGTTTAACATGGAATGTCACATAGAATATGTGTCATAAAACAAGCCAATGCAATATCATGTCTAAACTGGTAGATAATCAATCCATTTATTTATTTAATTCCATTTATTATGCCTATGTCCTTACTTGTGCATTGCATTATTTTTATTCTCATTTTATGCCATTTAAATCATTTGTTATCCTCATTTTATAACATTTAATATGATTAATTATTTATTTTTCTCATATATTTGCATTGTGTATCCATCATTATTTCATTACTTATTATATAATATACTATCATTCTCCATTTATTAGCCCATATCTAATAGACACTAATCCGAATACTAGGTATGGGGATCACAATGTGTAGTGGCTTATATTTTAGACCTCATAACTACTGCATCGGCATATCATATCAATGTAATTATGCAGTGACCTAATAAACCCCCAGTGGCTACACCTATATAATATTATGTGCAGTAGTTCTATTAGACCTCCCAGTAGCTGCACCCATATTATAGCAATATCATTAATATCTATATGTGTAGTGGCCTGGTTAAACCACTTGGTGGCTGCATCATATAGAATTATGTGCTATAGTTCTATTGGATCTCCCAGTGGTTGTACCCTCTTTTATAATCAAGCATCATCAAATATCAGAATGTACATGTAAATGACATTAAAGTGTCTTCACAAATGTTATATCCTCTATTGATAGGTTTACTTATCTAATAGGTTGTCTAACTTATATGGGCTATTCACATTATCACTTTATTACTCATAAATTAGATATCTTATGGCCATTTTTTCATGACAAATTCTAATCATATTTTCCATTATCTAAGTCCTTATACACATTAATCCATTGCTATCACACATTGCCATATAAAATAGCCATTTCATGTCATTCATCTCATAATGTCATTTCCATAATTCACATTTCATACCAATGGTCATTTCATCTTCATTCATCTATTTTTGTATCATATGCAGGTGACCATTTCTTGTATTTTACACCATGACATAATTGCCATTAAATACATTACCAATTTATCAACATATGTTACCAAATGCATTATTTCTTCATACATTAGGCATTAAACATTCCATAAGACCATATACATATGTTTCATGTTCAACACTTCCACCATGCTACACTATCATCAACATATATGTTCACCAATCTATTCAAGCTTAATACACTTTGATTATACTGATTATACAACAATTTCATTAATTCTAACTATGTCCCCTTATTACTTAAAATTTGGCCATTATAGTTTTTTCATCTTTCAAATTTATTTTCAATTTATAATACATTCATACTAGTTAGTTATCATTTTATAAACCCTAATCTACCTTAATTTTCATTTTATGGTTACACTAACCCCAAAATCATTAGCATACACATAATACACTTATTATGGAAATTTCACAAAACACACACTCACACTTAAATATTTTATCAAATACACGTATAAAGTGATTATTTGGCATCCCAAATAGCACTCTGCAGCTTCTTTTTCCCTTTATCCTTGTTCTCATTAAGGTTCTCTAAATTCCATAAACAAAAATTGATTAGAAAAATTCCTAAAATAATATACACTACACCAAACTCAAAAATAACACTCATAGTAGAGCATGTGTAGTTACTTGGAGAAATGTTAGGGCTTTAAAAATAAGCTTCCCAATTTTAGTAGTTCAAAATCCTAAACCCTCAAAGTTCTCTTTTTCCCTAAAATCCACTCTTTCTTATAAAATTGACTTTGAATTAGAACTTTAAATGCTAAGAGTATGGATTTGTGTGTTTAAACTAAAGATTTTACTTAGGATTAGTGGAAAAATAAGGAAAAAAGGTAGAGGGAGAGTAAGAGAGGTGGCATTGGCCACTTATGAAGGATGGGGAAGATGAGCTTCTTGATCTCAAGTAATAATTCTACTTAGGTGCACCTTTTATATTAATACAATGGATAGCCATGATCACACCACATGGCGATTCAATGGCTACAATTAATCCTATTTATGTTTTAAGCTTTAAAAATGTGATTTCAATGTTTAAGGTCTCCACACCAAAAATTATAGAATTTCCCAATTTAAGTACCCTTAAAATTTTCTGTCTAAAAACCAATGGAAATTCAGTTAATTAATCAATCACATTTTCTTGAAATTCAAATCAAATATTTATCAATGTCAAAAAAAACTCTAATTTCAACACCCTTAGACTAATTGAAATTTTTGACCTTTGATTCATGCTATTTTTAGATTATCTGGGCATATCTCGACCATTTTTGAACGTACACTAAGGTCACTATTGATTAGATATCTAAGTGAAAAATTTTATTGGTTTAGTGGTTACTTCAAATAACTTTGTTTTCATCATTATTTCACCTATCATAGTTCTATGATTGGCACACCCTTTAGGTCTCCTCAGTGTAACCTAGTTGCTCAAGAAATACAATTCATGCTTCGGGAAGTGCTATTCATGAAATTAAGATTTTTGGGCATTACAATGGATTTTTGAAGCACGTTGGTAGTACATAGTCAATTAAAGTCCTAGTTTAACTAGGACTTTTAAGGTTCAATCACATTAAATCCATAATTAATTCCTAATTAATAACTCATGTGTGTACAAGTCATAACAGGTGTCTAGCCATAAATTAAGACTACCTAAGTGTTAGAAAGTCAAGTGATTTCACTTAACCATTCCATATACAGTTATTGTGCAATTACTTTTTTCACCACACATTATATCATTTAGGCTTGATATGTCTAGTTAATCCCTAAATATGTTAATTTTAATATTTACATCTTTATTCCCAAAATGCCTTTATGAATCTCATTCACACATGCATTTCACTTTGGCCAATGATTTTCGAATAAAGACATATTAGAACTATAAGGTAAACTCCCTATTAAAATCTAGGGTGGTGAATCTTTTATTGATCACTCAATTATCTTTAAGCATCCCCTGCTAAACCTAACCTCTTAGCTATATATATAGCATAACGATGTAAAGGCATAAGAGTTAAAGTATAGTACTTAGTACCTAAGATAACTTTGGTGATCTCAAGTCTAAAGATACATGAATAATTAATATGATGAGATGTATTCACTAACATAGATTATATATACATGTGAAAATCTCATAATAGGCCTCCAATGTACTTGTTTCTCAAACAAACATTCACCATGTTAACCTTAGACATCACCAAGCCTACAACTTGAGAGAACTACTGCTTGACTAAGTCAAGGAGTATAACATATGGTAGTTTATCTATTTTAATAATGTCCTATCTTGTTAATACTATCACTAGGGATAATTTTGGTATTTTAAATTTGCATGGAATAGGAACCCCACATCATGAACTCCTCATGATTTTTTTGTTGTGAAATAATACTAGGGACTTTATTATAAAGTTTGATATATATATATATATATATATATATATCAAATAAATGAATTAACATAAGTACTTTGTAATAAATATTGCCTTTTTGTTATAAATGAATGTTTAATGCACACAAAAATATCTGTGTTACTCATATACTCTGGGGCATATAACTAATAGTTTATTGTAAAGGTTTGAGTGTAACACCTTCTGCCCATTTGCCAAAAGAACCAGACAAGGAATGCTATTTCCCACTGGTCACCCATCTAGATACTACTCTAGGCTTCATTCATTTAACACTTATAGGAGTATTTATCTTTATGATATACTTATGTGGTTTCCTTTATATGATCACATTGTACCCTAATACTGACTGTATTTGACTAATAAAATCATATTTTTTGTCTATTATCCATTTTATAGAAATTTAGATAGCATAACAGCTACCTAGGTGAAAAGCCAAAAATTTAAACCTGCCAAAAACACTTCTAAAGTCATCATAATCATTTCACCCAATGATTGGACCCTTCTGGTCCTCTAATCATCCAATCAATCACAATAACAAAAGTAACACAAGGTCATAAACCCATAACGTTTAGATAGTAAACACAGACATATGATATAGCTAAATAGACATACATTCCTCTGTTTAGGTCAATCATATAGTGATCAAAACATATGCCAATTATTTACAACAATTAAGTCATTTCCCTAAGTTATACATGAGTGCTAGTGCTATTAAACCATCAAAAGTATAAAAATGATACCCTACGAGCTAAGCTACAGCACTACACTTATCAAGGTTAAACTGGTACTAATATCTACAACCTATACATTAAAACACCGATATGTCGAGTATAAACTCAATGGTGGACTTAAAGTAATATGTATATGTCATGCATACATTTATGCAACAACTATGATGTAAAACTATGTTATGGACACATAGAGTGAACTATATAAAGTATTATTGATCCATTTATCAGTCTCATTTTTCATTTGTTGTTAGTAATTTTCAAATGAATCAACTTTCTTAAATTATCTCAAATTATATATCGTAAATTTATTTCTCTAACTATGAGTCAGGTTCATTTATGTCATTTATGTATGCTAGCCTATACTAGAGATAATACTCTTTAAGACACTAGATAGTAGGATCTAAGCTGTGCAGTGGCCCATATTTTGGACCACAGTAGCTGTATCTACCCTATCTGATAGTTGGGATCAGCTTATATGAACCTCTTAATACCAAATTATTAGATGGCAGGAATCATTCATGTAAACCTCCGAACATTTGTAAAAGGATAGCAAGGGTCAACCTCATGGGACCTGCCAATATCCCAATTAATATCTCTATCATGTCTCAGGTGGATAGTAGGGATCAGCCTCATCAGACCTCCTAATATCTATGAATAAATTAAATGGATAGCAGGGATGAGCCTATGTAGACCTCTTAATACCCGAATGTCTAAGGCTCAACATCAAAACCTCAGTAGCTACACCTACCATCACAATCATACTGGTAATAGACCTAAGAGGACTAATACCCCTAGCAGTTGCTAATCCCCTAATTGACCGGTCAACCAATCTAGTGGGTGTCTAGCGAATGGGCTAAATTATATTTATTAATTTTTATCATATAGTTATAGGTCACTCTTCCTTATTACATCTATGTCTATGTACTGCATTACTAACACTGGTGCATTGATGCACTTTTCCCACTTAGGGGTCATTTTTTTGAAAAACACTATTCATTTAGTTCATTTCCAATACTACAATACTCATATTATCACCACTAGTTCCTCTATTCGAGTATTACAATGTTCCATATTACGTAACCATACATTATTACCAATAATAATTTCATTTATCGTTATTTACGTGCACTTTATTTCACTTAACTCCAATAATCCTTCCTAAATACAATGTACCATTTTATTCATTCCAAAAGTGGTCATGTTCTTGCATAAATACACTTAACATTTCATATTGCATTTTAGGCCATAATGTGTCCATTCATCACATATAAAACTTCTTACTTTTATTTTCCACCATAAATATATTTTATACCTCATTTGTACTCTAAATGCAATTACTATACATGACATACTTACATACAGGTCATAGTACTTATAGATGTCAAAACCTTTAGCCAATGATGATGACTAGAGACAGGCTCTTAAGCATTGGCTCTAACCCTTTAGGAAGCCAGTCTGTACAGACCTATGCCATTAGGGTCTACACAGGCCTGGCTCAGCAAAAGCAATATAGTTTGCCCAAATAAGTGTTTTTAGCCAAAACTAACCCTACCAAGCCTATGGCCCAAGGTTTGCACGGTACATACCTAAGCCCTCATTTGCATAAACTTGTTAAAATTAGCCTAAGACTTAGCCCAAGCCTTTAGACTAGCAAAAAAGCAGACCACATTAGTTTACATAGACTAAGCATTTATAGTTCACATAGACTTAGCGACAAAACCTCTAAGAGATGCCCGGGCATGAATTCAGCAACCTGAAGGCTATAAATAGCCCCTCAATATGTAAGAATGAGAAGATGATTTTTTTTGGAAAAGACTTCCTAAAAAAGAACCATTGTTCTTAAAGGTGTTTTTAAGAAAATGAACCATTCGATGAGTTCAGGTGTGAACTCAAAAAAGAATTCACTATATTAGTCCTTTAGCCTCTCAGTTAAATTTTATTTTCTCTTTCTGAACTCTAACCCTAGTATCATTGTTCATGAGTTTAATTACAAGGAAATATCTAAGGCCTTCTCAAATTTATTTACTATAAGCATAGGCCTATAATCTCCTATAATTGGCTACCAATGTGGTAATCCTCAGTGATCTCCATATAGGCCATAGGAGTAGGCCAACTTTTTAAGTAATTCTCATTATGTAAAGAACAAAATTAAGTTTGTTATATTTATTCTGCTCTTTTATAATAAAAATACAAATCATGTTATGAATATGCATGAAGTCTGCATAGACCCCCTTTTATAAGGAACATAGTTTACATGAACTCTTTCTTCTTTACTATTCTCTCATTATTCTTTTTTATGAATCATATTCATTATTATGTGATGACCATACACACGTGCATGATAAGCATCTTTTAGTATGATGTATGAATCTCTAGAACTGACATGAAATCCATACAAACTCCCTCTCCTGAGGAACATAGTCTATATGAACCCATTTTTAAGTACTATTTTGATCATCTCCTCTAATTTTATTCATCGCTTGTCATTTATGTAAGAATGTATATTGATTACAAGCCTAGAAGTGATACATTAATGCTTAGTGTTTAGGGCTTGCATGATATCCGTACGGACTCCCACTCATAAGGAACGTAGTTTGTATAGATATATCTATTTATTTGACTGTTATGGTTTACTACCCACGTGGACTCCCTTTTATAAGGAATGTAGTTCATGTGAACTTATATTGTGGTTCTGAACTTGAATTCATATACATTAATGTGTCATTCATGAACAAGTACATATGGCATTATTTAAGGTTTTAAACTATGAATATGCACATAGATGCTACTATTCGAGGTCCATAAGAACCATTGGTTATTAACTCGAACCTCTTTCTTTGAGATAAATGCAAGTGTACTTTCTTATGGAAGCTAAAAGTCTAGACAGACCTAAATTCTCACACTATCATAGTCCACACAGATATATGTCAAAGCTTCCTAGAGTCTAAATAGACCTAATGATGCATATGTGAGGCAATTAAATGGTACAAACTATTTCCTTTTAATGATATACCTTTTTCATTATAATGCTTATATTTGTGGATTGAAATGGTTGGTAAATGACTCATTTTACACGTCTTAACTCAAACCTCACACTAAAATGTTTTCTAACTAATGAATTTGTTTTCTCTTAAACAAATGGGAGTTGAATTTTCATTAATCATAAGTCACAAATCAAAAATGTATTTTCAATAAAGGCCAATCTTCTAGAAATGGGAGTTGGGCAATTATTGCCAATTCCTATAGAATTATAGGTAGTTGTCAGGCCACACTATAGCTAACTAATAGCCTAGTTTGTAGATGCATAAATGTATTGTGTACTTATTCTACCTTTTAAATTTTATAATTTACTTTCCTAGATACAAAGATGATATAGATGCATGAAATATAATGCATGCTTATTTGATACGGTACTAATAAAAGCTATAATATAAATGGATGACATATTATAAGGGCATAAATAAGAATTATGATTTCAAACCTTTCTAGTATAAAAGATCAGAAGTCCTGGTGTAGAGACTAGGTGGCGACTCCACTAACCACTCTTATCCCCAGTAAAATATCATAAGCTCCTTAGTGGTGAGCCATCGAAGAAGTCTACCTAAATCCTTCTGAGGCTGTGTCTAATCTAGATAAAGATTTTGATTTATTTATAGATAATCTATATCTTTTTGACCTCTTTGAGGCAAATAATTTTCTTTTTAATAAGATGAATAACAAGTGTGCATATTTATTTGATCTTTCTCATAATGGTAGTATGAATTCAAACGATCTTCTTTATGAGAATTTTCACATTAATTGCATTAAAACTAATCTATTTAATCTTGGCACAAATGAATAACCTAAAAATATATTAGTTGCCTATGATACTGCTATTGATGAAAGAGAAAAATTCGAGAGATTGCTAAAAAAGTATGAAAGAATCTTTGTATGGAATTATGATGACATGCCAAGTATTGATTGAGAAGTTGTTGAGCATGCCATTCCAACTTATAATCTCATCACTCCAGTCCATTAAAATTATAGAAGGATGAGACCTAAGTGGGTAAAAAATCTAAAGGAGGAAGTGGTTGAACTACTTAAAGCTAAGTTCAATAAGGATATCATTTTCCCTTTTTAGCTAGCCAATATCATCCTAGTGCCTAAGAAAGATAGAAGGGTCTGCATGTGCATAAATTATCAGGATTTAAATAAAGCTTGCTTGAAAGACAACTTTCCCTTGCCTTACATTGACATACTGGTAGACAATACAACCAAGTCATTTATGTAATCTTTTGTCGATGGTTTCTCAGGATATAACTAGATTCTGATGCAGATAAATGACAGTGTAAAATGGCCTTCATAATTGAATGGGGGATGTACTGCTACAAGGTTATACCCTTTGGGTTGAAAAATGTAGGTGCAACCTACCAAAGAATGGCTACTAAGTTTTTCCATGATATGATGCAGAAAGAGGTCGATGTTTATATGGATGATATGATGGTAAAGTTTATATAAAGGAAGAACATTTCGGAGCCTTAGAAAAGTACTTTTAAAGGTTGGACCAATTCAACATAAGGCTCAATCCCAATAAATATGTCTTTAAAGTCATATCAGAGGTAGATCTTGATAAGGTAAAAGCTATCTTGGAAATGCCTACCATACAGCCAAAAAAAAGAAGTTAGAGGATTTCTAGGCAAACTACAATACATTAGTCAGTTTATATCTAAGCTTACTTTAGTTTGTGATCCTATGTTTAACCTATTGTGCAAAGGACAACCAAAGGAATGGATTGAAGATTGCAAAATAGCTTTCCAAGCCATTAAGCAATACTTAACCAAACCTTTTATCCTAAAACCACAAAAACTAGTTAAATCCCTCATCTTATACCTTGCAATTAAAGAATCCTACATAGGAGACCTTATCATATAGGTAGATGAAGCTAGAGTATAAAATGCAGTTTATTATCTAAGTAAAAAGTTGCACCCTTATTAATAGAAGTATGCAAAAGTGGAGAAGATATGCTTGGGAGTAATTTGGGTCTCTAAAAAGCTACATAATTACTTTCAATCCTACAAAATAGAGGCACTAGCAAAACATGACCGATTTAGGTACTTACAAACTACACTCTCTCTAGTGGTTAAAATGGGATGATGGATTATACTCTTATAGAAATTTGGCATCTCCTATGTCACTAAGAAGATGAATAAAGGATGGGAAGTAGCTCAGTTTTTAGCACAATAACCCATCAAGGACAAGCAAGAAGACTTTGAGTTTCTAGATGAATACTTAGGGGCAATTTTCCAAGAAGGATGGAAAATGTTCTTTGATGGGGTGGTCAACTAAAAAGGTGTAGACGCAGGTGCACTAATCGTCAGTCCAGAAGGTGAGCAAATGTTTGTTAGCCAGAAGTTGGAGTTTCAAGCAACAAATAATGTCATAGAGTAGAAACATGTGTTTATGGCCTTAAAACTCTATATCTACTTGGGGTAAAGGTAGTTGATATGTATGGGGATTTGATGTTACTTATGCAACAAACAAAGGGTAATTAGGAGATCAAGGATGAAAACTTAGGCAAGCATATCAGTATACTCATAGACCTATCTAAAGGATTTAACCACTACATTTTCCTTCACATTCCCAGAGAATTAAATCAAGTTGTTGATACCCTAGCCACCTTAATATCTATATCAAACCTTACCAAAAAGGGCCTACTAAATGTATTTAGCAAATGGAGTTTTCCAACCTACACTAGTATAGTCAGCAATACAACCAAACAAACTAACTTTGACTTAGCCTTAGTACCATGACATCTAATCCTACTTAGAAATTGGACAATATCTAGAACATGCAATTGAGAAAGATAAGAAGGCCCTTTAGAAACTATCTACTCAGTTTATCTCATTTCAAGGAATGATGTACAAATGATAGTGGGATGAAATTCTGCTTAAAAGTGTAGATGAATTGAAAGCCTAGAAAATACTCACAGAAGTACATGAAGGAGTTTGTAATCCTCACATTAATAGGAGAAACCTTGTAAAGAAGATCATGAGATTAGGTTATTGTTCGATGACAATGGAGATAGACTATTGTGACTTTGTAAAAAATTGTCACAAATGTCAGATCTATAGAAACCTAAGTCACCTTCCACCCAATAACTTCAGTAATTTGTCATCTCTTTAGCCGTTTTGTATAGAAGGTATTGACATAATTAGGGAAATAAGGCCATTAACTACTAGGGGACATAGGTTTGTGGTAGTAGTAATTGATTACTTTATGAAATGGGTTGAAGTTGAATCTTTTAATAAATTAGGGGCAAGGCAAATGATAAAATTTATTGAAAGAAACATCATTTGTAGGTACATATTACCACAACAAGTCATCTCAAATAACATGTTATAGTTTTAAGGTGAGACTATATAGCTTTTGTAGAAGTATAAGATCTACCATCACAAATCTTCTCCATATTGACCTCAAGCTAGTGGTGTGGTTAAAGCAGCTAAAAAAATGTCAAGAAAATTTTATAAAGATGACAATTACCTATAAAGATTAGGCGAACATGTTACCCTTTGCACTGTAGAGATGTAAAACAACTATCAGGATATTTACTCAAGCCACGCCTTATTCATTAGTATATTGGATGGATGCGGTATTGGTAAAAGAGATTGAAGTACCATCAATTAGGGTAATACTGGAGGTAGATATACAAAAAATAAAATAGGCTAGAAATAAATACGAGCAGTTAGCCTTAGTGGATAAAAAGTGACTTAGAGTCCTTTATAACACGCAATTATATTAGAAGAAAGCTTACAACAAAAAGTCAAGCCCAGTCTTATTTGAGAAGGTGGTTTGATATTGAAATATACTAGACCCTTGTTAATAGATCAAAGAGGAAAATTCAAGCCCAATTGGGAAGGCCCATACTCAGTGAAGAAGATATTTAAATAAGGGGCTATCAAGATCTTATATCTAGAAGGCAATGAGTTCTTAGAACCTATCAACATGGACAAGCTAAAAAGGTACTTCAATTGAATAGAAACAGAAAGTCCACTAAGTTGAAAACCAAAACAAGGTTGCTTAGGAAAAAATTAAGACACCCTAATGAGGTGGAAACCTAATAGGCATTTCATGCAAAATTAGCATATTTGAGAGAAAATGTCAAATCAAGAAAACCTTCAAAGGCTGATTGGTAATGGTAGTATCATCAATGGGAAATTACTATATTTGCCAAGATTTAAAAACTTATTTTCAAATGCAATTAATGGCAAAAATGCTTTAGTCATGATCAATGATATGCAAAACTTCCATTAAGTTGATAGATGTCATACAAATGATTAAACTCTAAACACATCTTCTCTTTCCAGACATAGAAGTATCATTTCCACATTTTCTCTTCAACATTAATATCCTATTATCTCTAGCTACACTTAGAATCCATTCTTTGTAATTATCATATGTACTAACACTGCTAGATGCATGATCAGATACCTCTCTCAAGATAGCACATTGTCTCTACAAGTCGAGAAAAGAGTGCAAAAAATAGTGTGTCAGATGTCCATCTTGAAATCTTAAAGGTTTAAAAGGAACTCTTTACAATAGGTTAAATTGTTGCTAGATCCAAGAAAGAAAATAGAATGTAGCATGTCTCAAACTGATTAACGGGACATAGCTAGAATGACAAGATTGGGAAAAATGAGTGATCTTTAACCATGGACACCTCCATCGCACTTCGACACTAGTGCCAAGCCACGCAACCACACTAGTCATGTGTTTCGAATCTCTTCTGAAGCTTCTTTTCACAATGTTGATTTGAAGCATATTTTAGCCAAAGCCTTTTAGAAGGAGGTATGAGCAATCCCAGTTTGTCTTGTAACCAAATGGGAAAAAAGGTTGTTAGGTTGAAAAATCTATAAAGGACCACCTAAGTAAAAGTTAGGCAAACCCACTAGTGCAAAAACTCTTACGGGTGTGCCAGGCAAAAGTTAGGGTAAAAAAAACAATATGGGCTCTCTACACATACCTACAAAAGAAGTGGGCTTTTAGTTACAAAGTCGATGTCCTCTTTCTTTAAAGCATCTAATCCTCGAATGGTTTTAGCTAGAAAGACATAAAACAAATTATAACTAAAACATATTTTAGTCAAAAGTTAAAAGACCTTGAAATCACAAAGCTCATCCTTGAAAGTAACTACTAACCAATTGCCAAGGATACATAACAACATGCACTTCACCCATTCTATAGAGTTGATAGGGAACTTATGAGTAAAGTTCAAAATTGCTTGCAAGGAAATTGGGCCCACACTTGAAATCACCTTTTTAGCCATAGAAGGAGAAACACCTAATACACGGACAATATCTATGGGATATTATTCCTCAAAAGAAGGGAAGGCTAGGGGATCATCTATAACAACATGAAAATTTAAGAGGGTAGGAAATTTCTCAAGAGTTAAGTTAATTCTTGTTGATTGAAGACAAATACATGGAAAATAGGGTTTTAGAAATGCATAATAGCAATTAAGAAATCATGGTCAATCTTTACTTTTCTCAAAAACCTGAAAGTATGAAAGGGAGTAAGGATGTTTGAAGTCAAAAAAGCCTTTGGTTCCAAAATCTTAGATAGTTGTTGACAAAAAGAAGATATGGTAAAAGTATGGCATGAGAAAAGAAGAAGGGAGGTATTTATAGGCCAAATCCCCTTCCATTCCTCTTCTAATTAGAACAAAGAATCTAAAACACATAAGGATGTCTGTGCGGACCTCAAAATATCCAAAGCTAATGTCATGGTCCACACAGACTAGTTACTGCATGTCCTGCTAATTGCCGTATGAGAATCCTATTAGATCAATGTCCATATAAACTGACATACACTATATCCATCAGACCAAGGCTTTTCAAATAGAATTGATTCTCAATTGTTACAAAAAGCTAATTCATTTTTAATGATTTATCTTTTGGGATTTTTGTCCATTGTATTTGAAAATGATTGTATCCCAAAAGAAAATTGTAATTGTATATATAATGCCAAAAGTTCTAAAGTTTTATAAGTATAAAAGACAAAGTCCTATTCACAAAATAAAATATAGCAATTGCCATTTGTCCTCATTCTTTATCCTCATCCTCATTCGCCATGTCCTCATCCTTTGAAAGTGGGACTATCTTCTGAGCAATCTTGGTGGCCCTAAGTTTTATTTGAATGTCACGGAGAACAATAACCCTCCGCATTAATTCACTTTGTAGAGGGATGGAGGATTAATGCATTTTCACATCCATCATGCATACATAAGGATTTATGCATAACTATTGTGTTAATAGACAATTATACCAAAAGGTTAAGTCTAGTCAACCATTGATCACCTGAAATGCCTTAACCACTCATGCAATCCTCTCTATAAGAGCCCTTCTCACCTACCAAATGTCAAAAGAAGCATTATGAACAATATGATAAACTTAATAGGCCAAACAAAATCAAAATATTACTCATAAAATTGGTGTTCTTTATGTAACACCTATGTTCTGAGACTTCATAAATGTTGCATAGGGTTTAAGAAGTGTACATGGGGTACCGAACCACAAGGACTTAGATCGAGCAATGGCAGAAGTCATGAAACTTTTAAGGGCCCTTAATTTTATGAAATTGGAAAAATTTTAAAATTTAGCAAAACCAACAATTCATTTCAAACTGAAAGCTACCCATTAGTGCAATAAAAATTTTTTAGGTAGGGACTGACTCAGGACGTATGAGACGGACTTGAAAATAGTGGACCTTGAAGTTTAAAAATTACACTGAGTCTAATGTTGAAGGAATTTTTAGAATCAGAGGTCATTTACAAATTCTTGTATTTTCTGAGGTTAGCACACAAATTGAGGCAATTTGAAAACTACCTTATCAATGGAATTTGGCCAAAAATTTACGAGTAGGTAGAGGGGATTAAAATAGGAATTTTAAAATAAATGGTGTAATTTTTAGTGGTTTGAGTGAATTTCTAAGAATTTTTTAAGTTTACTGAAAAACTAAGATGGTTCATGAATTACTAGGACAACTTTGATATGTCAAGATAGGGCCTGCAACGATGCCAAGTGGCTTAGCCCACTTGCCAGTGGATATCCACTTGTAAAAAACAAAACAATTCCTTCTCTTCTGCCAGAAATTTTTTATGCTAGTTGCATCTTGTCTAGGCCATATCTTTCTACTTCAACAACCAAATTGGATGATTCTAATGAGTAAAAATTCCTTTAGATGTTAGCCATAATGAGAAATAAGAATCTAGCCAAACGGAGCTATGGTTTAGGAGACAAAAATCAAAGAATAGGACAGATTTAAAATAGTCTAGAACATTGTATATAAGGTGTGTTTTGATCAATTCCTCCCTTTTTCTTCTTCTTTTCAGCTGCCAATTGATGCTAGGATGTACCTAAGACATGTATGTATGTGTGTGTCTATGGTATGGGTGGCCATTTAGGGGAATTTGGAGGCCAAAAAAGAGAGGAAAAAGTCACCATGGAAGCTGGAAGTAGGGCTAACAGCATAAGCTTGGATGGGAATGACATCTTCAAAGTTATTTGCAAGTGAACATAAAGCTTTTTCTTCATGATTTGGGTGCCAGGCTAGTGAATTTGGGATTTAAATGGCTGGAGGGTTAAGTTTAGGTTTCAATTCCTCTTTATAAGTGTTGATTAAGTTGATAATTTATGAGTTAGGAACTATGTCTCAAGGAATTTGTAAAGGAAGTTTTGTTCCCTTACTAAATTTGAAGCGTATGGATGCTTGTCTTAGTTATACCTTAGGCTAAAATGTAAATCCAGTATGGGGTCATATGTTAAGATGTAGTTTTATGGCCATTTTTGTTGGGAAATAATGGTGAAGTATGCTATTGTTGTTGGTACCCGAGAACCAATCTTAGTGAATTTTAGAATGATGGCAAATGCTGTATGAGAATTGCTTGAAATTGACTATAATTGTGTTATGACATATAAGTGCATGTGAATATGAATGAATGCTAGAATGATTAATGAAATATACCTAATCATCTTGAATAATCTTAGAGCATGTATTAGTGACATGGCTTATAAGGTACCTTATAGAAGTGTCTAACATGTACACTATTTTGATAATGGCATTGGCTTATAATGACTACATAAAATTGGATCACACACGTGATATGTTATATCTTGAGAAGTTGTCTTTGGAATGGCATGTAATAAACTCATGGAAAATGTATTACAATGGCCCTAAAGTGAACAATGTGTATGGTTTAGTACCATTTTAAATACATTTGAAAATATACCTCTAAATAATTAAAAAGAAATGTAATTAAAATGCATGGTAATGGCCTAGAATAGTGGTTAAAAATGGCTTGAAATGCACTATGGAAACTAAACCTTTACTTATGCCTTTAGAGCTAGAGTTGAAGCATATCCATGTCTAGCTTTTATGCCTAAGTTTTGGCTATAGAATTGGCCCACTTGTAGATGGCATTTGTGCCTAGATTATGGCCATGGACTTAGCCAAGTTATAGTTAGCCTATTGCCCAGTAAAGATTTAGAAAGAGCATTGAAAACTGAATTGAATTTGGACTTAAAACAGTGTTAGAAAACTGACTTCTAAAAGTGGTCAAAATAACCTATAACTGTCCAGTTAACCTCTACTTGAACCAAAAATGTCACTGCATAGAAAGTATTCTCTTTTTAAGTGAAAATGCCATGACAAATTATAACATATATTACCTTGAATTTTGGCATAATTAGACTTAAGTTTTTTTCATGGAATCTTACTTGGTAGAGCCAAAAAGTGGCTAAACTAGTCTGAATAAAAATTTAAAGTATAAGATAAAAATCTTTAATGTCTATTTTTGGGACTTAAATATTATAAGAATAATTTTGGCTAATAAATAAAGTAAAGTTGAGCTACTTCACTTATTAGTTAGACATCCACTTGATGGGTTTACTACTCAACTTATGGTTTTATGGTTGCTAGTTCATTGGTGGCTTGTGATGTCTACGGACTGATGTCTATTATGTCACCTAATTATTAATGGTATTCATAGGTGGCCAGAGACATCTATAGATAGATCTCCATTATGTCACCTAGTTTATGATGATTTGTGGATAGGGAGGCCTATGAGCTAATATCTATTATGTCATGCAATTACTCTTATTTCTGGTTAGGGAGGCCTCGGGCTGATCTCCATTATGCCATATAGTACTTGTGTCTGGGGAGGCCACAACTGATCTCCATTATGGCACACATGCTGGTGTAGTGGCATAAGTCTACAATAGGGACCACTGCACTAGTTTATTTTACTTCTAGATCTAGTGTCTTAAAGTGTCGTCTTCATAGTCAGGCCAGAGAATTAAATTAAGTAAATAATTAAACTGATTATGAACATAAAAACTAAGCAAAATGGAATAGTATTTCCTAAGTTCCAATAAGATGTAAGCTAAAGGGCATTATAGACATTTTGCACAGATGTGTTATATCGATTACAGTGAAATAAATTAAGTAACAAGCAGAACACTTATTAAGAATGAAGTTTGAGCTTATTCAAAGGATTTTTTCTCAAAAAGTAGTGAAAATATAGTCAAAGGGTATTTTAGTCAATTTCCCATATATAAGTGAATAATGTAATTTTTGGTAAATCATATGGATTAAAATTAATAATACTTGTTTTAAATGATTTATTTGAGGCAAAAATACTATTTTCAGACTTTGAAAATACATTAGGGGTATTTTAGTAATTTGGCACCCTAGTGAATAATTATGTTACACGATGAAGTAAAATCATTCTTAAACTACACAAGTAAGTTAATAATATTACACAATGATTAAACTACTTTAACTTCATCATTGAGT
>CANXYI011643366.1:0-10191 GCA_948208565.1 Hura crepitans
TACATACATATATATACATACATATATATATATATATACATATATACATTATGTATATATATATGTATGTGTGTGTGTGTATATATATATATATATATATATATATATATATATATAGGCAATAACATTTTTTCAAACATACATTTCATGTGAACTGTTAAACATTAATTCTTTTCATAACACCATAAGTATGTCCACAATCACAACTTCATACTATCTCAATTCTATTTAACATTTAGACATGACAGCATCTTCATTATCATATCATTATTTTCACTACTAATAGTCAATTCATTACAGTGCAAGTAATTTACTTCTTATATCCAACTTATTATTTATAAACTCTTAGTTAACATATTATTTATCATTTTACCACTTTATAGTCTAGTTTTTCATGCTCACACTAACTAGTGCATTTCATTTTATTTCTATATTCACATCATGAATTCACATGATCATAGTTTTGTTTAACACATCATCATCAATATGTATCATATGTACATTTAAATTTCATTGGTCCATATATTTAGAATTAACAATTTTTGATTCAGTACCAAATATAAGCAGTATTCACAATAGGTTTTAGATCATGAAACAATCATAGTTATGTAATCAAATTATGTAATACATACTTTCACTGCACTTATCAACTCAGTTAGTGACCTGTGTTTGTCATGATATTATCAATTGCAATACATGACAATGTAACTCATGTCAGCATTAGCAATCATTCATGTCTCAAGTTAATCACAAATCATTTTAGGTCTTTGTAGTTTAGAAGTCATGTCATTTCTATTTCCTTTAATTTATTTATTGCTCGATATACCCTAGACCATTATAGACTGGATAACGGGTTTTACATTGCTCCATAGAGCTCATGAATATGTTGCTTAAACAAGCTAGCAATCACATTATTTTGAAAAACTAGTGCTATTGTCCCTTAGGACTAAAATGTCATTCCTTTGTTGAGCTTAAAATATCATTGCTTTGCAAAGCTTATATAGTTGTAGCTCTATAGAGCTAAAGGTTGTATAATGCCCTCTAAGGCTTATATGGCCATACTCACTCTTGTAAGACATTGCAATACTACAAAAGACCCTATTGGTATGCCAACTTATTCCAATGCTATAATACTAGTCTAAGTATACTTGGGCATTATAGTGTATTCAGTCATTTCAGTATTCATTATCCATCACAGGATATCCATAATATGCTTTTAGCATAATATTAGTCAAATATTTACTTGCTATCTCAAGGCATCATATCAATTAACAAATATTCATGCTCATGGCATAATAATAGTAATATTAATCTTGCCATCATATGGCATCTCATCATTTATTATTATCAGCATACATCAAATATTTCGTGGTAAAATTTCTTATGTCACATTTCAATAATTATAGGTCTTCACTTATGTATAACATATATAATAATTCATGTTAAGACCTTATGACATATATTTTATAGTGTAACATATGTTAACCATTATGGCATCTATCTATATATGGCATCAATTCATCACATCATAAAATGTACCTTTAAGACATTTCATACCTCGTGCTCTATGGCTATAGGTTATATATCAATAACCAATAATAATAGTCTCAGCAACTCAATAATGTCCAATCATGTGTCATATATTCATTATTTGTGTGAATCTATTTAAGCATTTCATATTTGCGATTCATATCATGAGATTAATTGTAATTCATGTGGTATAGAATGATCATTCGTTATGCATCTCATAGGCATTTCTAATTACCATTTTTAAAACCATCATACCATGTTCCATTTAACACAAGTTAGTAATGCTATGACACCCTTACTTGGACTATTCACAGACCCAAATGAAAAGTGACACACAACTTAAAATCCATCTTAATAATATTTGATTTACTTAAAAACTTTTTCCATGCATGATTATTATAAACCTTAAAAAAAATACTATTAACAAAAACCATGTAGTAGGTTAAACTATCTAAGGATTATTTTGTCAAAAATCTAGTAGCATAATTGCTGTACCAGTGACATAATTCCTACTGTGAATAGTAACCTGCATAGAAAAATACTACTATAGCTCATTCAATCTTATACTACACCATTTCCAAAATCTCCACTCATATAATTCTCACATATCTAATTAAGAATAAAGATTAACATCTATATACATCATCTATACAAACTCAATTCATTCATAAGTGTTCGTATCAAACAACCTAATTCCAAACATATATTCCATACATTCAGTTATACACATCATATATCTTAAACATATATAAGCATACATCTAATCTTCAAACCATACATAACATTTTTATATACAACCTTTGATACAAGAACTTTAGCTAATAAAACTTAATTGATACATATAAGTGCCTACATATAACTTTACATAATTTGATATAGACTACTAATGACTATATAAGCAGCTTCCTTTAAAAGCCATGATCTTCTGCCACTATTAATGTCTTTGATCACTCAACCACAAAATCTTGTGCATCGCAAAACAAATGATATGCTAAGCTTTTCAACTTAATGGTGTATCCAATAATTTTATTTTCATACATACATTACCATTTATAAGACATTCATAACACTAATCTTTAGCACATGCATATCATACATTTTATACAAGTGGTGTGTGTTTATTCTAAGTGAATTCATCACGTGCAATTTATAACATATCCTTACTTATATAATAGTTATCATTCTTAAGATTATATGCACTTTACCTATTATTCCTTTAAATATAAATTTCTAGTTAGTTACTATGTGATATCTAGCTATAACCATACTATTATTTAAGTAAACCATGCCATTTATTATGCATAATGTATCAATTCAAGCTAGAATAACTTTTATAATTTGTTCCTCATTTTCTTTTTTATAGCATAAAGGTAGGCGTATATGTTATCAATACTTTTATAATTTAAAATATCATAATTGTTTTGTATATGTAAGCATTTCAACATGTGGATTCTCATAATTATAACGTACATTCATATGACATAAAGATACACAATCTTATTACCTTACATATATAATTATACACCCTAATGTATGCATACATAACTCATTATACAAATCCAAGATCATTTAAGTTCATATTATGGTTTTCTGATAATGTTCACTAGAAGCCACATATGTATATATGTCATACCATTAAAAATTGTGCAAATAGGCATTAACCATCATATTAGTTTATTATGTCTAAACATTTTGGTTTAATAATTCCTTATAATCATTTTGAAATATCAATTCCTTTGTTTTTTCCCATACTTAATAGACAACATCCCGATACTAGATAATGGGAATTGGTGACCACAAAGGTCTAACAATGACCCAAATGTCTAGCAATGACCATAAAATCTAACGATGACTCAAAGGTCTAACGATGACCATAAAGGCCTGACGATGACCCGAAGGTTTAGAGGCAACTACAAAGGTCTAACATGACTTGAGGTTTAGCAGTGACTTGAAGGTCTAAAATTAAATAATAGCTCGAAGGCAAATGTGGTGGCTTAAAGGCCAAAGATAAACACCAAAGTGCCTTAATATCTGTTAATCTCCCTAGTTGATCGGTCAACCTATCTAGACTAGGTTGTCTAATCATATGGGCTATCACCATTCTTTAATGTAAGTTTTGCATATATTAACATGGCTTATGTATATCTTACACATTATTTGTCTAACAAATAATCAACGTGGTAACTATCATCATTTGATCATAATATTTATTTACATCTCATTCTTTATGTATCTCAAGCATACAAGCATATCATCATTATACATACATCGCCATCTTGCATGATTTTATCATGAGCATTACATGTCTTCCTTTCTTAAGATTGCACTTAGCATCCAAGACAATAACGTTATCCTTTTGGCCTCAACAAGCATAACAAGGCCATTATACATTATGCCTATTTTTATCCCATCATATGATATCTCTTTGATGTCCAAGGACAAGGCGTATACAATCTTATCATAACAACATCAATTATATCCATGGTTTTTATGATCATGTCAGAAGAAAATAAGTAAAAAGAATATCGTACATTATCTTATACCCATTCACTTTAGGTCTTAAATTATATATATCTATAACAGTTTATGCCTCTTATTCTAATGATACCTTCACATCATAATTTCTCACATAAATTAGGCATCTCATGTATTACCTATAGGAATTGCATCAATATTTCATTTACATAATCATATCCATACTTCATATATTGCTTATTATTATACTATTAATTAAATTCATACACACTTATACTTGGGCCATTCACATGTTACTCAATATAGTTGTTAGTAGATAACACATTCTTTATCCTTATACTTTAAGAGTTTTGGCTATAAGTACCATTATATGTATACTACTCCAATTTATTAACTAACACCACTAATACATGCATTTATCATTACTAATATTCATATAAATTTTCTTTAACATATATATATTAATTTCATAACACACACTCTTTAATCACAACACACACTTTCATGTCTACCTTAGTATTCATATACTCTACTAGTTGCATACTCATATTTCATTATTATGATGTGCCATCACACAACACAACCTATGAGCATTACACAAAATCAATATGAGCATGCTTCACAAGATACACACTATAATTCCATTATTACTGCATGCCATTTCACAACATCAACTTAATAGACATCATATATTCCTCATTTACCTTTCGTTTACATATACACGTTAAGCACATCAATTTCATGCATATCATCATATTACATAAAATTTACACATAAGATCACTTAAATCCATATACCAATTTCATTTGATGAATACAAGCATTTCATTCTATAATTATATCTTTATTCCCAATTAACATGTCATTTGATTATTCTAAATTATATGCTATTGATCATTCTCAAAATCCATAATTCCATTAGTACATAATACATATTAAGCTTGACATGCCGCTATTACTTTAACTGCTACACTCAAAATATATTGTTAGGTGAATTACACCATACACGTTTATTATAACTCAAATATTACATCTATTCATCATGCCAATTTCACAGGTCAACATTTATACTTCATTACACCTAATATGTAAATTTTGGCTATACACCTATTACACACTACACATCTTATTATCCTATTCCACTTAAATTAACTTCATTTAACATATATTTCATAATTCATTCCACAAGCATTTCATTTATCATTAACGTACACTAATACACATTAAGCACATTAACATATGTCATATTCCTATCTTAGCATACTTTTAATTAACCTTATTCAACCTATAATGCATTATCATTTATAAACATTTAGCATCCATTACTAAATACATCATTTATTACATACATCTTTTACATATTCACCACTTTACACATATACATGCATTTATATCACATGATAAAATTGGATACACTTACTCAAGCAAGCCAAAATAGCTTCTAAAGCTTCAATTAACATCATCTTCATCTTTAAAGAAAGCTAAAAAAGCCACTTCCGTGGCTCTTGAAGACGTGATTAAGAAGGAGGGGAGGTTGGCTACTAATAGTCTCTCCCTTTTAACTCTATTTGACCTTTATAAGACCCACCATGAAAGGCTAAGATTAGATCTTACCTTAATCCAAGGGCCTAAAAAATCTATGTCCTAAATTCCTCTTTTAATGCCATTTAATTTTTTTTTCACTTCTAAACATCAATCCTTATATATTTTGATCCCAAATAATCATAAATATTATTACCTAATATTCTTAAAAAAAACTGCACGCAAAAATCTTGAAAAAATAATATTCTAACAATACTTTTATCCTTATTTGAGTTTTAATAAATTCCCATGATCTCCAAAAATTCCAATTCCAATTCAATTGGGCATTATGGAATATTTGAGTGTTAGGCTATAGCATTCTTGTGTCTATTTGAGCAAAAACACAATATTTTACTGTTTAACTTTAAATGTGTTACTATTCATAATACACTACCATAAAAACTTAACTTTTGTTTTTAAACATCTTAATGACTTTATTTTCACTTCAAACTTTATCCAAAATGATTTCTTAATTAATGCTTTCATCCTGTAACATTAGTGTAGCCTAGGTCTCAGGAAGTACTATTCACTATTTAGAAAGTACTATTAACTCGCGTGTTTGTTATCTATCGTTAACTATCAAATAGTCTTATTTTCATGCCAAACTGCACTCACAATTTTCTTATAACACATACTATTGACCAGTAAAGAAAACAATATTCAAGTTTCGGGAGTCACTATTCATGACCTCAAGATTCATTATTCACGGTCTTAGGATTCTCGAGCATTACAAATACATACTATAATTATTCATATAAATAAGCACTCACTTCATCACTTGTATCATCATTAAAAGCATTATACTATATCTCTCAAGTTCCATCATTTAATCCACTCATTTCATGTTAACTTATAGTTAAAATGGTCTTAATTAAGTGTTTATTGCATTAATTAAACTATGCATCGAAAACCCCTTTCATTTTGGCTCAAAAGATTAAAATATAAGTTATTATGTTATTGAAAATAAGGGTCATGGCCGTCAGGCCTTCTAGATCCTAAAAAATATGTTCAAGGGCTCAGGGGCTCACGGTTGTGTGACCTAAAGGTTATGGTTATAAGGACTTTAGGTTTGACGAATAGAAAGGTGATTTTTGCAAAAAAAAAAAAAAAAATAGTAGCCAAATTCCACATTTTTCATCATAAATCATGACAATTTCATTTTTAAATTATTCATACTCAATTTAGATAGATTAGTCAACATTATACACTATCTAATTGCATCAATTATAGCCAATTAACAACCAAATCAAGCAAAATTCTAGAATTTATTCAAAAACATAAAAGATGCAAATTTTAGCAGAAAAATCAAAGAGAAATTCAAGAACTTGATTATGTACATACTATTTCGATGATTATGAATGACTTAAATATGCGTCTAGGAATAAAAAAAATCTTTTCCTTCCAATTTCCTCTTTAAAATCTCTCTTTCTTCTTTTTTACTTTCAATGGTAGCAGCCTCTAAGGTTAAAATAGATCCAATAAAAATCATCATTTTGTAGCAAAAACCAAAAATTAAGAGTAGATGATGAAGGGGGATACCTTACCTTTAATGAGTTTGTGAGAATGAGTGAGAAGAATATTTGTAACCTTAAAAGCAGTAGAGAATGGGATAAGCATTCAATTTTTGTCCTTTCTCTTTTATTCATTCTACTATTTATATGGCTTTAGATGGATGGTTAGGATTAATTCCTTAACATTCATCTAACAACCCACACTCATCAAGACAAAATCCTAAATCAATTGTTCTGTAATCTACTATTTTATTTTAATCCTCTATTTATGCAATAATTTATAATTAAAACCTTTGAATATAATTTATGCATTTTTATTATTTTATATAGATTTTAGGGCGTTATAATCCTTTCATTTTTAAGTAATTTCATCCTCAAAATTACCAAACCAAATTATTGAAGGCATTGATATTTCATGCTGACCTTTTTTTCTCATATAACTATAGTTTTGTGTTTTTCCTACATTATTTTTACTAAAGGAATTTATTTCCTTCTCAATCCTTTTATTTCCCAAGTTTAGAGTTTGATTGGTTACTAACTAAAACCTCGATAATGTAGTTATATAGAGCATTTCATCAGTCTTTTCCTACTCTAGTGGTAATACCATTTTATGAGTTATATAGTCAAACATGTGTAAAATCAAGAACACATTATCACTATCCTCATACCCCATATTCTCCCTTTTTAAACATTCATCATTCTTTTCTCTTTCGGAGATGATTTTCAAATTACCTTTAATGCTCTTTACCATCTTTATAGTCTGTCTGATCAAATATGATCCTATAACTTTATCCTCTTTAATCTCATTCTTGTACCAAGGTGTTTTGCACTTTTTCTATAAAGTGCATTATATAGTGCCATTTGATACTAGTTGATAGCTATGGTTATAAGCAATTTCCATTAATGGGATGTATCTATCTAACTTACTTGAAACTCAATTTATCATCTTTAAGCACATATGGTCATCCTTTGTAATATAGTTGGCTATCTATCACGTGGCTTCCCCTCTTAAAAAGTGCCTTACTATGGCCTTTAGTTTATCTTAATTCTTATCTTAGCATAATTACTACATTATGCACAAGCTTCAACAGGACATTATAGTCTTTAATGTTGCCAAGAATTTCAACTTAAGGCATCAGCTACCACATTTGTCTTGCTTGGTTAGTGATCAAATATACAGTTGTAGTACTTAAGCAGTTCCATCCATCTCCTATCTCTAATTAAGCTTTCTCTAAGTGAGGACATACTTGCAGCCCTTATACATAATGTACATGAAACACTTTTCTCTATAAGAGGAGTGTCATTAAATCTTCAAGTTAAAAACAATTATAGGTGCATTTATCAACCAAAGTACCATCATTAGGAACTTGTATTGCATAAAATTTTTTCTAAAAGCTATTTTGTGTATATAAAAAATTTTCACTTTTAACTGATATTATCTAGACTTTAAACCTTTCTTAAAGAATACACAAGTTCTTTTATACGGATTAAGCTGATAATTTGTCTTAGGGAAAATGGTATTTATGCTTTAATGTTAATTTTACTCTTTTGTATGCAGTTTATGCATAATCCTATGGTCCTATCTTTCTTATCCACAAAAAGGCTTAGTGCACCTCACAAGGACACAATAAGATGTTTAAAACTCTTATCTTAAGCTTTTGCTTTATATTTTCTCTAACTTTTTAATTTTGTAGGCATTATAATGTTTGGTGTTAGAGACATTGATACATCTCCAGGTGGCATATCAATAGTAAATTATATTTCAATTTTTCAAAACTATTGATGTATTCTAATTGTATATTATGTCTTTCTAATGCCTCTTGCATGACTAAATAAGCCATACTCACTTTTCTTATCCTCTACTTTGCCACAGTAATAGATATAAAATTAGAGAGAAGATTTGATCTCCCTCACTATAATCACCTAATCATAGTTGTTAGCCTTAAGTGTAATTCTCTTAAGTTTATAGATCACCATCACTTGATACTTATATAACCATTTCATTCCCGATATCTCGTTAGTTCATAAAAAAGGTAACTTAAGCATATTAGCCAAAAAGTTATACATTTTAGCACTTCAGAAGTGTGACTATATAAATCTCACTCATTATCATGTTATATCCTAATGGTTGGTTATTGGTATGTTATGTTTCAATCTTTTTCCATTTTAAACCCCATTTTCACGACAAATATATGCAAAACTATGAGTGGGTAAAACTATAATCTATCAAAGCACACACAAATAATTACAAGAAGAGATATAACATACCTAGAATCAGTAGAGAGTAATATTACAAAGATGGATCTTAGCTCATTTAAATGTAATGCATATGATAATACACATTTTACACTTAAATGTAATCACATGTGTAATGGACACAAGGTTCATAGGCAAAAACTACTTGAACCTAGCTTTAATACCACTAAATGTGATGCCTCTCCTACCAATATCCTAGAAAAATAGATGTAAGAGTGCCACATTATATGCCATAGGCATTGGATATACTACATGATCATACATGCACCTGTACAATCTCTTAATCATTCAATCAAGATACATTGGTAAGGATAACCTTGTCTCATAATTGCTAATTACAATTAACTTATTTGAATAAACAAAACCTCATTAACATGATTCTAAATAATGAACTACCAAAAATAAAGAATGGAGTTTTCAAAACATAGCCTAAATAGATCAAAAACTAAACAATAGTTTAAAGTTTTACATACCTAAAATAGAAACTTAAATAAAATGAAAAAAATTAACTAATAGGTAATAAATATGAATACATGCTCATGCAATAAGCATATTATGCTCTTTTCGCCAATAATGAATCCCTCTTGCAATTTTCCTCCTCTGTCGATGCCAGAATCCTTAACTTATGTATGGAAACAACTAGTGGGCTAAGCAAATTTTGCTTAATAGTATATAAATTAAACTTTGAAATAATCCATAGTTCTTTAGAATCATATTGTTAGCATTCATCATCGCAGCATATCTCCCACATCCACAAGATAGTTTAGACAAGCAAATTTTACAAATTTGTCATGTCCCATTGAGTTATTTCAAACCATAACACTCTTAAACACTTAACC
>CANXYI011643383.1:0-24246 GCA_948208565.1 Hura crepitans
AAAATGAACAAAAATTTTTGGTTCCTAACTTTTTAGCACATGCAAGTTCTATAACATCGCTTTTGTAATGACAAAAAAATTTTGACTTTTATGAATAGTACTTTCTAGAGATGAATAATGTTCTCAAGACTAGGATGCACTGAAGTTACTGGATGAAAGTATTAGTCATAAAATAATTTTGGGTAAAGTTTGAAATCAATCGAAAGTTGTTTGATTGGTTAAAAATGCTAAGAAAGTTTTTACAATAGTGTCTTATAAAGAGTGATCGAGGTAAAGTTGAATTGTAAATTATTTTCAAAGTTGCTTAAAAAAATTCTAAAACTTATATGACTTGATAATAAAAAATTCTAACTAGCCTAATGGTACTAGAATAAAAAATTTTGAAGGTTGGGAAGTATTTTATTTGAATATCGGGACACGTAAAAATGGCATTGTAATTAGATTTCTTTTGATTTTTCAACTCTGATTTTTAGAGCATGTGGGGCCATAATTAATTTAATTTTGGGTGGTTAAATGAGATTAAAAATGAGTTAAAATAGAGGAGAAAAAAATTAATTAAGGCATTAAAAAGTAATTTTCCATAATATATATATGGTCAACTTTCCTTAATTTTGGTTAATCATAAAAAGTTCACTCCCTCTCTTTTCCTCTCTCTACCCAATAGCTCACAAGGAAGCTTTGCTCCAAGCTTTTCCTCCTCTTTAGCCAGCAATCTCCATATTCCATCAAACATACACCTTCCCCACAATCCTTAGATGCATAATTAAGTGAGTTATCAAAGGAAATTGGAAGGAAATCGCCTAAAAATAAGTTAGATGAATAGTGCCACTTTTTCATTTAGGTAAGAATTTTTGAAAACTGATATTTTTCCTTTAATTTGTAGGTGCCCAAGAGTAAAAAAATGTGGTCATTTTGTAATTTTGGGATATCGTATGATTTTATATGATTTTTTCTAAATTAAATATGTAATAGGCAGTTGCCGAAATGGAGCAAGGTCGTGATAAAGGCAAAGTGATAGTTTAGTTGAGCCTCATAGGGTATTTTAAGCACATTAAGTATGTGTAATCAACCTAACTAGTGCAATTATGATATGCTTAAATGTATACATGTTGTATGTAACTATGTGTATATGTATATAAATGGTTAATTGTTATATATAATGAGAAATTAACTTATAAAGTGTGATTCTAGAATACATTAGTATATGAATGTATAATATATGATGGAAAATTACTATTATATGTGTGGGTGAATGGATGGTCGAATGGCCTTTGATGTGGAAAATTGTGATTTACATATGAATTCAACATAATATGTGATAAATAATTGGTTTCAATTGGTATTAATAATATTTTAGCATTTTGTGATAAATGCAAGTATTATGTAATTATGGTATGAGTAGGTATTTATGTGTATAATGAAAAGTGATATGTCATTGAGTGAATTGGGAATGAAAAGAATGGATTATGATGTTTGAGTACGGAGGCCGAAACATGTATAACTTGTGTATGTGTATATGTTGTCTAAATAGGTACATAAGAAAACTTATGGGAATGTCATGATATGAATAATGTGGTTGATGCATGGAGGCTGAAACTATGAAAGGCTTATTATGTGATGTTATGACTTGTTGAAAACTTATATGTGTGTATATGGGCTATGAAATTAAATGGTATTTGATTGATAATTGTGTATATGTAGAGGATGTTCTATGTGTTTATATTGGCTAAATAGCATGGAATAACTTTGGGATGTTAATATGGAGGACGAAAATATATGCTATAAACATATTCATGTAATGTTTATGTTTAGCTTATATGATAGGATATGTGCAATATGTTATGACTATTGAGTTCTAGACTCACAATTGGTTGAGTAACTTAATGGTGTACATCATGCTTGTAAAGTTACTTAA
Organism: Hura crepitans; assembly: GCA_948208565.1. Classification (NCBI taxonomy): domain Eukaryota; kingdom Viridiplantae; phylum Streptophyta; class Magnoliopsida; order Malpighiales; family Euphorbiaceae; genus Hura; species Hura crepitans. The sequence goes on from CANXYI011643383.1 coordinate 1,916, forward strand.
AAGTCTATTGCTTAGAATGCCTAAGTCATTATGTTCAATGCATGTGTGTATATAAGAACATGGAAAATGTAAGGCATATGACTTTGGGTTTAAATGCCAAAATAAGGGAAATGAGACAATATTCCTGACATTGTCAAATTGATATGATATTTGTATCAAAATGAATTAATTAATTTTAAATTATGATAAGGAAATTATTGGAATGTAAAAATAGCCCGTATGAGTAACAACCTAGAGATGGATAGGTTGATCGGTCAACTAGGGATAGATAGTAGTTGTTAGACACTTTAGTGCTTGATATTGGTTACCAGTCTACTCATAGTCTGACCCAAAAACCTGTATTTGATAATTTTGGATTTTTACATGGGTGCAACCACTATTCAAGTCTTATGGGGCCACTGCATAGGTCTACACTGGTGCAGCAGCTGCTTAGGTCTAAAATGCAAACCATTGCACATGATAATCCTGATATCCATAGGTTTTAATGTTCTTATTAATATGGGTAGTACAAAAATAATTGTATACACTTAATTAAATTAAACTTGATAATTTACACACACTAATTATGTGAATGATGAATTTGATGAGAAAAAATAATAGCATAATTTATGCTTATGAGTGGTATATAAATGTGCTTATAAGTGGAATATAGTATTTGCACTATTTATGCTTATGAGTGGTATGTATATATGATGTCAAGTGTTTGCATATTATAATGCTATTGAGCATGTTAATTCTTTCATATTAAATGGTGTACACACACATGGCATGAATTATGTTTTATTTATTGTAATGGTGTTTGATACCAATATATATTATTTGAATGAATATACATAAATGACTACATGCAATAGTTATTTTGATTACACCATTAAGCAATTTGCTTAGTGCATTATTTTGTTTGTGATGCGTAGGTAAAGAGAATAATTAAGCCTAGGCGTTAAGACATCCAAATCAGCAAGAGAAGGATCTTTATTTTGGTATATTTTGATGTTGTTATTAATTTATGAAATGTATAGACAATAGTAAATACACTCTTGTGTTGGATGTAATAGTCTTAGGCCTAAGCCATAATGTGTCATATTTTATAAATTATAAATGGATCTGTAACTGTATTTTAAAATGCTTATAAATTGATGTATGCATGATTGATGTCTCTCCCTGAGGTTGACACTGTGTGCTATTGTGATGATGTTTTAAAGTGAGTAAAAGGATCACATAGTTATGGAATGAATAAGAAAATTTATAGAAGTGTTTTTCTTACTTACAGGTTACTGTTCAAAATTTTGGATAGTGCTCGGTACAACCATTATGCTGCCAAAATTTTGGCACAAAGATTCTTAATTTTGAATATGTAACTCAGATTTGAAAGATTTTTGGAAACTTATTTTAGTATGTGTTTTCATACTCAATAAAATGTTTTAAATAACACTAAAGTATAAGTTGAGGTCAGATAATATGTTATATGTGCACACCTTAGTCGAGTATGGCAACTAGCCAGTGATCAGACCGGGTAAGAGGTGTCACAACTTTACTTGATTTTACTGTAGATCGAGTAAGAGGGTGTTATGTAGATTATCTTGATAGGTGGAAGGAAAATGTTAAGAATAAGGAACAAGCTTAATGACATCGATTAGATTAAGATTTTCATAAAAAATACTAATAATTACATGAATAATGGGCTCAAAGCCAAAGGTATGACCACATTTAAATAGCATAAGGATTTACTATTGACCTTGAAATGGTGGCACAAAATAAGGGGTTTAAGAAGAGTGGGAACTAGCTTAAGAAAATAAAGGCTCACATTAGCTCTAGATTCATTAATGTCTTCCCAGTCGAATAGGCAAAAGTTAGTCAAAGCCTTAGGATAATATATGGTTCTAGCTTTGGTGATGTTGGAAGAACTGATAAAAGTGATGAAAATTGGCAAGAAAGGGATGATCACTTTCTTTAATAGGACTTACCTTTAGAAGGAAGGAAGCATAATTGGTCTCTCTATATTAAGGTTGAGATTAATGGGAAGAAGACTATTTGTGCGATAGTGAATGATAGGTCTTCTATGTATGTGTGCTCATTGAAAATTCTAGTAGGCTTGGGAATCAAGAAGGAGAATTTAACTACCTTTGACATCATTATCAAGGCCTATGACAATATAAAGAGGCAAGCTGAGGCAACTTTTTCAAGTAGGGCCTATCATTAATAAAGTTGAGTTTTCAATCTTTTGTGGTCACTCTTAGTTCTATAAGCTTGGTGGAGTGCCCTCTAGATTCTATCAAATAATTAGATTGCCTCATTAAAGTGAGATAATGACTATTAAAGTAAAAGTAGTCTCAAATTTGGCCATCACCAATTAGCCCTTCATAGGTCCCTTGTAGTGGGAATTTTGGAGAATTACATGGACCCTATAGTTCAAAAGATTATAAAGAAGATGAATTTTGTTCCTAGAGCTAGATTGGGAAAGTACTTATAAGGGACTATAGAAACTTTAAAGTTAAAGGGCAAACCATAACTAGGGGGTTTGGATATCGATCAAATAAAGAAGGAATACCTAAACCAAGAAAGGGGAAATCCCTTAAAGACCACTTTGTCAAGCAAGGTTAGATCAAGTGTAACAGGACTTTAGAGTGATTGGTGATAAACAAGAAATGTAACTTAGGATTCAAAATCTTTGTCGATGTTGTTGATTAGGAATTTTGTGAATTGAAATATGTTGCCAAGTGGAAGGAGGAGTTGTATCCAATCTTTAACAATGACTTAAGCTATGCCTATGTAGAGGAGCTTTACCTTGCACTAACTGATCCTACATCTATTCTAGTTGATAATGATTATGATTGTAAACTATTTTATGATGAATTTTATTTGTCTAAACTATTTGAGATCAATAACCTCTTTTCTAATAAATTGAACAATGAATTTGCTTATTTCTATGATGTCTTTCATGATGGTAGCATGCATTTTAATGATCATCATATGAATATTTTTGACACTAATTGTATCAAAACTAATCCATTTAACCTTGGCATAAATGATCAACCTAAAAACATATTTATAGCACATGATACAACTATTCAAGAGAGATATTTGAGAGATTATTAAAAAGTATGAAAAGATCTTTGCGTTGACATACAAGGACATGCCTAAAATTAATAGAAAAGTTACTGAACATACCATTCCTACTTATGAGCACATGCTAATGGTAAAGAAAAAATTAAGGAGAATGAGACTAAAATTGACTAAAAAGGTGAAAGAGCAAGTCACCAAGTTGCTTGAGGTGAAGTTCATTGAGGAAATTGTCTTCTCTATATGGCTAGCCAATATAGTTTCAACACCTAAAAGGGATGAAGAATAAAAATATGTGTTAACTACTTTGACTTAAATAAGGCTTACCCTAAAGATGATTTCCCTATGCCTTATATAGATATACTTGTAGATAGTTCAACTATGGTAGGTATGTACTCCTTTATTGATGGTTTCCTAAGTTACAACTAGATATTTATAAAGGTTATTGACAAGCATAAATGCATAAGGAGGTTGAAGTCTATGTTAAAGACATGATGGTTAAGTCAGCTAATAGGGAAGGATATTTTGAAGCACTAGATAAGTTCTTTCAGAGGCTTGATAAGTATAGTGTTAGACTCAATCCTAAGAAGTGTGTCTTCAAAGTGACATTAGAGAAGCTATTGGGATATGTTGTTGGTAGAAATGAGATAGAGGTTGATTAGAACCAGGCTAAAGCTATAATTGAAATGCTTTTACCCCATTTAAGAAGGAAGTATATAGTTTTTTGGGCAAAATTCAACACATAAGAAGATTTATTACTAAGCTAATCATGATTTGTATGCCCATCTTTAAACTTGTAAGGAAAAATTAGTCTATTATGTGGAATAAAGATTGTCAAAAGGCATTTGAGGCTATAAAACAATACTTAGCCAACTCATCGATGCTTAAATTGCCTAGAGCAAAGAACACATTGATCCTATACTTGGCCATCAAGGAGAGTTCTATACAAGCCATGATTGCACAAGCTAATGAGTTTGTGTAGAATACATTATCTACTATATTAGCAAGAAGTTACTTCCCTATGAGTAAAAGTATGTACAAGTGGAGAAAATATGCTTAGGAGTAATTTAGGTGTCTAAAAAGCTACAATACTACTTTTAATCATATAAGGGTGAAGTTGTGGCAAATCATGATCCCTTGTGTTACTTATAAATGGCTCATTCTCTTGTCGGAAGAATGAGAGGTGGCTGCTTTTGCTTTAGGAAATTCACATTGTTTATGTGACCAAAAAGATAGTAAAGGATATAGCAGTGGTAGGTTTCCTAGTCTAATAGCCAACAAATGGCGAAGATGTAAAGTTTGATTTTCTATTTGAGTACTTGGGGGTAATCTTCGAGTGAGGATAGAAGATGTTCTTTAATGGTGTGACAAATTAGAAAGGTGTAAGAGTGGGTATCTTACTAGTAAAACTAGAGGGAGAACATATGTTCCTAGTTAAAAAGCTTAAGTTTCATACAACCATAACATGGTAGAGTAAGAAGCTTGCATTTTTTGCCTTGAGCTATTATTCACCATAGAAGTCAATAATGTAGACATTTATGGTTATTTTATGCTTGTAATTCAATAGTCAACAAGGACTTAGGATGTTAAGAAGGAAAAACTTACCCCTTAGATTAAGCATGTGTTAGATATAGTAGGAGGATTTGATGTGTGCATATTTAGTCACATACTAAGGGAATAAAATTAAGTAGTAGATGGTTTAATGGTGATCATATAAGTTATAGATATCCCAATAACTTTACCTTTAAAACTAGTGTTCTTTCATAGTTCAAAAGATTATGTTATTAAGGTTCTATGGGATAAATAAAAGTCAGTGATGGGTTACCTTAGTATGATGACATATTAAGATATTTAAAGAAAGAAGAATGCCTAGAGAATGCTAGTGATAAAGATAAAAGGGCTTTGTGCATGTTGTCGGCATAATTTATTACTTTCAAGTGTTGTTATACAAAAAACCCTATAATAGAGTGAAGTTAAGAGGTGTTAATGAAAAGAAAACAAAAAAGATAATGAGTGAGGTGCATAAGGGTGTTTGTGGTCCTTAAATGAATGTGAAGAATCTAGCTAGAAAGATCATGAGATTTAGGTACTATTGGTTGACCATATAGGTTTTGTCAAAAAGTGCCATAAATGCTAGATATATGCCAATCTAGTCACCTACCTTTTCTAGAATTACATAGTTTGTCTTTTCTGTGGCCTTTTGTAGCAATGGGGTATTGTTAACATAGGTGAGATTCATCCTTTAGCAATGAGGGGCACAAATACTGGCAATTGATTATTTCTCTAAATGGGTGGAAGCAGAATCTTTCAATAAATTAGGGGCAAAGTAGATGAGTAAATTTGTTGGAAGAAACTTCATTTTTAGATATAGGTTATTACATTACATTATTTTTAATACAGAGTTCAATTTTAAGGAGAAATAAGGAGAATGTTAGAGAAATACAAAATGGAGCATCATAAGTCTTCTCTTTATAGGTAACAAGTTATTGGAGTAGTATAAGCAGCAAATAAGAACAAAAAGAAGATTTTATAAAAGATGATAGGGACTTATAAAGATTAGGATGAGATGCTACCATTTGCACTTTAAGGCTATAAAATAATAGCTAGGACTTCTATAGGAGCCACTTTGTACTCTTTAGTTTAAGGAATGAAAGAAGTATTACCTATCAAGAATAAGATTCCATCGTTAAGGGTAGTATTAGAAGGAGAAATTCCAAAAGTTGAATAGGCAAGGGCCAAATATGAGCAGTTGGCTTTATTGGATGAAAAGCATAAAAGGACACTATATCACCTATAGTTGTACTAAAAAAGGATGGCTAGGGCCTTTAGTAAGAAGGTGAATCCTAATAAGATAAAAGAAGAAGATTTGGTCTTAAAACAAGACAAACCTCTACCTGTAGATCCCAAAGGGAAGTTTAAGCCTAATTGGGAGGGCCCTTATTTGGCCAAGAGGATACTAAAGCATAATGCTATAACACCCCTTAGTCATCCCACTAGGGAACCTAATAAGGAGATGTTACAGCACATTCAACAAAATAGCAAGATGACTAAATACAATTTAAAAATAACCAATAAAGTGAGCTAGAAAATTTTCTTTTATTTTTCATTAGGAAAAACATTTTGTTACTATTAAAAAAATTGGTACTTTTAAAAAAAACTTTTACGTTAAGAGGCAAATTGTGCCAAAAATTCGAAACATAATAGTTGTCAGGGAATTAACCAAAAATTTTTAACATGTAAGAAAACACTTTAATAAATTCACATACATTCTAAATTTTACTTTCAAAACCTCAAATTTCATAATACCAACGTTTCTCAAATCCAAGATTCAAACAATAGTATTAGGTCATAAGTCCTTATATTGCACATACACACACATACAAATACTATATACTATGATTACTGATTATCGTTAATTATAGAACATCTTTACAAATTGAGTTGACATTAGACATAATCTTTTATAGATGTAAAACAAAAATGCAAAATCTCAAAACAACAATATCTAAAAGCAAAGAAATCTAGAAACTCTCCTTTCTATCCCTTTACCCCATGTATTTTCTAATACAGTGTCTAGCTCTATCGTTCACTTTTGCAACTCCAAGCTTAAACCTATATAAAAGAATAACCCAGTGCTGAGCATAATCACTTAATGGTTTAAATCCTAGTCTAGATAACTAATCACTATTCATCTATACAACACAGATGCACACACACACACAAAACCTTCATATAAACCTTAATAAAGTAATGTTTATATAAATACAACACTTCACAAAGTTGCTTAATAGTGGAATTAAATTTCATTCATTCTAAGTAGACATTTATCATATTACCTATATATGATTAGCATAGTTCATACATATATTATTCACCTTCATTTCATGCATACAATTATTTGTTCATTTCACTTAAGTATAGAAATAGGATATTTCGTGCAACATGCATCATATATATATATGTATATATATCATGTATATAAATTATGACATACTTTTACCATTACATGTAGCATTTAACAAGCCTAAGTGTGTGTGACCTTAGTATCATACACATATCTATCTATGTATTTACTCATTTATTATCATAAGCATTTACTTAATAACATTATTATAATTTCCCCTATATCATAAAATTAATTTTTAGAAATTTTCATCTGACATACATTATACATTTATTGGTCTATTTTTTCTTCGAATTATGTTATTGTTTGGATAAGGACTAGTATAATGATGCATATAAACAACTATGGTACTCGAAGCCATAAACTATGGTACTCAAAGCCACAAATTGTGGTACTTAAAGGTACAAGGTGTTAGTTTTCTTGAGATATACACAACATAATTTAAATTTTTTTTTGAGAAAACCATACGATGATAATGGATTCAAAAATTTTAAAATAAGTTGACAACAGATAAATTAGTAGCATTTAGATTATTTATCATTATTAACTAAACTGCAAATCTTTTTCTTTTGCTCTTCTCACTAGGTTGTCACAAACCATAGTGATCCTTATTAGGAACACCTCCAAGGTATCCATAGAACAAGATGAGGAAATAGGCAACACAAATTGCTAGGGGCTAGTAAGTAATTCTTGCAGATGAATCAAGAAGAAAAGAATCCATATGTAGGGAGAGAGTTCTATGCATGTTCTGCAAAGATGATGGCTCTCTAGTGGCTGATCGTAAAGGTGTATAAATATCTTATAAAACTTTTTTTTAGGTTAAATTTTAAGTTTAAACTTCTAACCTCAACTTAGCCTAGAGGAGCCCACAGATTGGGCCCCTAATAGTCCTATGCGCATAGGCCTATTACTGCGTCTATATGCATATTTCTGTGTATATTCTGGCCGATCCTTTTAAGGCTCATCAAGGCTCTAATTTAAATTAACTTATGGTATATTTTAGGATTTTTTAAAATTTAAAATGGCCATAAAATCAGACATTCCATTTGGGCTCAACAAGGCCTATTTTTCAAAAACCCTAATTTTAGACCTTACACACAAATTGGGCTCCAAGCCCAATTATTCATTCTTTCTTTTTAATTCATCTTTTAATGATATCTCATACCATTAAACCATTTAAAACTCTTTTGAGTTTCCTTAAACTCCTTTCATACATAACCCTATGGGTTTTCGAAGCATGTTGGTAGTAACATAATGAATTAGATTCTTAGTCAAATTGAGACTCTTATGGTTCAATCCAATGGAGCTCACAATTAATTCCCAATTAATAATTAACTTGTGAAAAAGTCTTGAGAGGTATCTATCCAGACATTAAGACTAACTAAGTGTCAAAAAGCCAAGTGGTTTGACTTAACCCTTTAATATTTAGTTAACATACACTTCATATTCATAATACTTTATCTCATTTAGGATTAAGTATGGACTTATGTCAACTCAATGCTTAATTAAGTATGTCTAATAAAGTCCTAAACTTGTTAGTTCTAATATTTGCAACTTTATTCCCAAAATTCCCTTTGGTTAAAGATTCTAGAAATAAATTCATATGAGAATAATGAGATAAACTCCCCATTATAATCTAGGGTGGTGAATCCTATATTGATCACTCAATTATCTTCAAGTATCTCAACCTATACCCAATCACCTAGCTATGTATATATCATAGTGATGTAAAAGCACCAGAGTCAAAGCATAGATATGATATTTAAGATAACCTTAGTGATCTCAAGTCAAAAGATACTTGCATAATTGATATAAGGAGATTATTTCACTAACATAGATTATGTATACATGTGAACATCTCATATTAGGCCTTTAATGGACTTATTTCTCAAACAAGCATCCACATGTTAACTCTATCTATCACCATGCTTATAGCTTTTGAGAATTATTGCTTGGCTATGTTAAAAAGTATAACATGTGATAGTCTATCCATATTAACAATGTCCCAATCTAGTTAATACTATGACTAGCGGTAGTTTCAATATTATACATTTGCATGCAATAAGAATCTCACATCATGAACTCTTTATGATTTCTTTTACATTGTGAAAGAATACTAGGGACTTTACTACATAGTTTAAGATTAATATCACATAAATAAATTAACATAAGCATACATGTAATAAAGAATACCTTTTATAATATACACAAATGTTTAATTGTACACAAAATATCCTTATTACTTATGAGCTCTAGGGTATGAAATGAACAATCTCCCACTTACACTAAAGCCAATCACCAATGTTTTTAATACCCATACATAGAGACAATTTTTTTTTTGTAATAATGCCTTAGTGAGAGGATCAATGATACTTTGATTGGTAGGGACTCTCTTAATCATCATATCTTATTTACCAACTATCTCCTAGATAAGATGGTAGCACCTGAGCATATGCTTAGATCATTGATAAGACTGTGGTTCCTTTGCCTATGCAATGCCTCCATCTTGTCACAATACAAAGGTATTAAGTCAATAATAATCGGTACCATCCTAGTTCAGCAATGAACTTCTTAATCCATACTGCTTCCTTAGCTACCTCAAAAGTTTCAATGTACTCTGCTCTTGATAGTTAAGTTTACAGTTGTATCCTATTTAGAACTCTTCCAACTAACTGCACCTCCTACAAACAAGAACACATAACCTTATTAGAATTTGTAATGATCTTGGTCAAACTAAAAGCTGGCTTTTGTATACCCATTTACTTACAAATCCATTTCTTCATATATTAAGAATACATCCTTAATTCTTCTCATGTACTTAAGGATATTCTTAACAACCATCTAATGTTCCCCTCCATAATTAGATTAGAATCTGCTTATGATAGTTAGAGCAATTACTGTATTAGGTCTAGTATATAACATAGCATACATGATGGATCCAATAGTAGATGCATATGGGATTCTATACATATGTTCTCTCTCCTCTTGTGTCTTAAGACATATAAACTTAGAAAGAATCTTCCCATGAGTCATAAGAAGGAATCCTTTCTTAGACAAATCCATGCTAAACCTTTTTAGCATCTTATCCATGTATATAGATATGAAAGACCTATTAACCTATTGGATCTATCTCTATAAATCCTTATCCCTAGTATATAGGTTACTTCATTAAGCTCTTTTATGAAGAATCTTTTTGATAGCCAAATCTTGACTGACTGAAGGACTGAGACATCATTTCTTCTAGAAAAATGACTATTGGATCTATCTCTAAGCAATATGTCATCCATATAAAAGCACTAGAAAAATGATTGCACTCTTACTAACCTTCTCATATTTTGTGAGAAACCAAACTTTTTGATTATCTCATCAAGTTAGATGTTCTAACTCTTAGATACTTGCTTTAGTCTATAAATAGACCTTTAAAGCTTGCATACCTTCTCACTATTAATAAATGTGAATCCCTCAGGCTATGTCATGGACACCTTATATGATAGATTTCCATTAAGGAAAGCTATCTTCACATCTATTTGCCAACTCTTATAATTATAATAAGCATCATTAGTAAGAAAAAGTAAAAAGGTTTCATCAAAGTCAATTCCTTGCCTTTAATGATAACCCTTTACTACCAACCTTGCTTTATAGGTAACAACCTCACCTTTCATGTCGGTCTTTTTTTTGAAGATCCATTTGCACCTAATAGATTCCCATCAAGTACATCAACCAAATTCCATACTTAGTTGTCATACATAGAATCCATTTTAGATTATGTATGGCCTTCAACCATAATTTTAATTCTAAACTATTCAGAACCTCCTCATAGCTTAAAGGCTTATCCTTTTCTACTATAGTCACATTACTATTATCATTTATGAGAAATCCATATCTCTCAGGAATAGTACAAACTCTAGTAGAATATTTAGGAACTTGTGTTTCCCCAGGTTATGCTATTACATCATCATTATATGTAATGGGTTTAGGGTCAGTCAGTTAAGCTACCTCTATTTATAAATCGCAAACTTCATTAAGTTCAATTATACTCTCACTGTCTTCTTTTAAGAGAAACTCTTTCTCTAGGAAGATAACATGCTTTGAAACAAACATCCTTTGTTTTAGAGTATTATAGAAATAATATCTAATAAACTCCATTAGATATCTCACAAATAAGCACTTACCAGATTTAGCATTAAGTTTATCTGGAATAACTATTTTCATATAAGTAAGGCAATCCCATGATGTTACCAATAATTTGGCTCATCCATATATGTCTGTGTCCATCGATACTAGTTGAAGAAATGAAAATTCCCTTGTATTTATGAGAAATGAAAAACAAAAATAGAAATAAAAAATTTTAAATATGAAAGAATTAGTTTCTTATTACACTATATCTCATATGGAGTAACATCAATCGACTTTTATGGAAATTTGTTTAAGAGATAAATAGTAGTTTCCAATGTATAACCCTAAAACAACTTGGGTAGAGTTACAAAGCTCATCATAGATTGAACTATGTCCAACAAGGTTCAATTTCTCCTTTTAGATACACCATTATGCTATGGTATATATGGAGGAGTCTATTGAGATAACATCTCATTATATCTTAGAAAACTCTAAACTTTTTAACTTAAGTATTCTCTATCTTGATATGATCTAAAGTGTTTTAATACCTTTGTTAAACTATTTCTCAACTTCATTTTTAAATTCTTTAAACTTTTTAAAGGCTTCAAATTTTTACTTCATCAAGTACACATTCATGTCATGAATAGCCATTGATAAAGGTAATGAATTAGAGCAACCCACGTCTTACATATGTGGTCATTAGGCCACATACATCTACATATATAGGGTTCAAAAGCTAACTAGCACGTTCACATTTTCAACGAAAAGGTGTCTTTGTCATTTTGCTTAATAAATAAGATTTACATATTTTAATTGATCATAATCAAATGAACATAAGTCACTAGACTTGTGTAACTTAGAAATGCACTTCTCATTCATGTGGCTGAGTTAACAATGCCACAAGAAAGATAGTTTTAGATTATCTACCTTTTGTCTCTTGGTATTAATATTATAGAGTTCTTTTTGATTATCAAGAATATTTATTCCATTAATAATTAATGTAGAACAATATAAAACATTGTCTTTATAAACTAGGCAACACTTGCTCTTATTAATGGAAATATCAAAATCTTATTTAATAAGACAAGATAAAGAAATAATATTCTTATTTAAGGAAGGAATATAATAATAGTTATTAAGTTCTAATACAAGTCTAAAAGGCAAATCTAAATGATATATTCCTATAGCAAATGCAGTAACTCTTGTTCCATTTGCCATTCGTAAGTCCATATCACCTTTATTCAACCTCCTACCACTCTTTAGTCTATACAAATCAAAAACTAAGTGAGAACCACAATTGGTATCCACTACCCATGTGTGATTATCAACAGCAGTATTAGTATTAATCTCAATAACATTAATACTAGAAGTAGAGACATCTTCATGCTTTTTTTTCTTGCGAGACTCGAGGTAAGCCTTATAGTTCCTCTTCTAATGATTGATTTTATCACAATGGAAGTAAGTCACCTTAAGGTTTGTCTCTTTGGCATCAGTAGTAGGCATTTGCCTTTGCCCTTATTTACCTTACCTTGGGCCTTAGTTGCATCATTTTCTTCTTTTTTTCTTGGAAGTAGAAGAATCAACAACCATAACTACTTTGGAGTTCTTTTTGATATTGTCCTCAGTAGTTTTAAGCATATTCACCAGCTCAAGGATCATTGTTTGGATCTTATTCATTTAATAGTTAAGCATAAATTAATTATAACTATCAAGCAATAATTGCAAGACCAAGTCAATACTTATGTCATGATCCATAACAAAGCTTAGAGCAGCGAGTCTCTCAATACACCTATTCAATTTTAACCTATGTTGCATGGTTGAACTACCCTCTACCATTCTACAGTAGAATAGGGCTTTGGATATTTCATATCATTCAATCCTGTGATGCTATTCAAATAATTCATACAAATGAAATAAAATGGTCTGAGCATCCATATGCTCATATTGGTTTTAGAGCTTTAAGGACATAAATGCTAGCATAATGTGGGTTCCTAGATTTGAGTCTTTGGTGTGCTTCAAATACACTGATTGGGTATTAGCATTAGTAGTGTCCTCAAGGACATATGGGATAGGCTTATCTAATACATAGCCTATCTTCTAACTTTTGAGAACTAATCTAAAATTTCCAAGCTAGTTTACGAAATTAGGCCTAGTTAACTTTTTAAAATTTAGCATAGAGCATAAATTTAGGTTTGATGAACTCAAGATGTAAAGTGAATACCTATATATGAAGAATGAGAAACATGTTAATGCATGATCATATACATGAATGCATTTTATAAGGTCTTCTATAAAATTTATATGTGCTCTTATTATTGTATTATGAACCAGCAGCCCTCATACTGATTCAACAAACCTGCAGGTTTTCCTAGTGGGATAATACCTATTTCTAGTTAATGTTGAACCTTAGGTTTTCCTAACAAGCCCAAACTATAGGAGAAATAGTAGACATCTCATGCCAATTGCATTTTCATGAAACTAATGATCATTAGGTCATTAACTCTCGGTGTATGTGTATCTCATGCACATTTCTCCAATCTACCTCTAGAACCATTAACCTTAGGTTTGCCTAATAAATTAATGGACTATCTAAGATAAACCTATTAATATAGTCATAATGTATTCGATGTAGCATGGGCTTGGGTTTGCCCAATAACCCAACACTAAGAACTCTAGTTAAAACTCTATTAACTGAAGGCTTGGAAGTCTTAGTATTTATTTTAAGGAATTTCTTCCATTTTAGTCTCATTAGGGTTGCATACTTTAGTATGCTCATGCTAAGGGTTGCATACGTTAGTATGCTTATGCAAATTTAATCTCATTAAATTTACACATGCTATTTAATCTCATTAAATAGATGATCTAGTTATGGACTTTTACAAAATAGATTTCCTTGAGCCAAAGGAAACCAATTTGGGCTAGACTCTAGGTAGTATGTTGGAATTACAAATCCAAAAAGAAATAAAAAACATTTTTAACTATTTTTTCTCAATCCTCTTTGGTAGGCCTTCTTCTCCATTTTCTCTATGCATTTCTTCTTTCTATTCTAACCCTATTAATCTCATTACATAATAAATAATTTAGAAGACCTCACATAACATATGAGGAGAATTAGATGAGAAGAGAAATACAAACCCAAATAAGAGAAAAGGTTAGGACATGTAGGCCTAATTTAACCAAAGAAAAATTCATGCAATGTAGATCAATCTCATTATTCTTAGACCATAACTAGTCATCATGCCAAACATACACCTTTAATATGCATTTCTAATGCATCACATGCATTAAACCTAGAAAGTTTTGATTACAGTAGGTTAATATAATTATAACACTTATAAAAATAGTCTCAGTTTTATTCTTTATAGGCCAATAGATTTATCATGCCTTTTCTATGGAGAATTAATCATATTAATCATAAAATTTAATTATTTAATCTCATTAAATATGAAATTATAGCTCTCTATGTTATAGAGTTCTAATCTTAATAGAATTGTTAAGTAATCAAATTACTCAAGGCATAACACATAGAATTTGATTCATATGTAGGAGGATTTGCAAATAGAACATAGAAAATTACTCTAATCTATATATGATAACCCTTATCCATATTAGAGTAGAATAATTCCTAATCTAATTATTTAATTTAGGATCCTAATCTCATTAGAAAATTAAATCAATTTATGATAAGAATCAAATTTCTACTAGAAATGAATTTTTCATGTAAAATTTTGACTATTCTTATCAATATTATCACATATGCAAAATATGACTAAATTAATCAACACTTGATTCAATTTAATTAATTTCATAATGATATAACATATATTTTTTAGAAAAGAAAAATGCAATCATATTGAATTTTAATTTAATTGAAAATCCTAAAACACATTAAGAATCAAATTCAAAGCAAACTATAAAACCTTTTGCAACTTGGATCATGGAATTAACCTAAACCACTTTGGATAAGTTCGAATAGCCATTGGCACCTTTTTATTCCTTTAACAATCAATTTTAAAGTTTAAAGGAAAACTGGATTAGTTTGAGCCGTTAAATCATCATGTGTTATGATCTAGTCACTCTACCCTCTTAATATAAAAACCTCCACACATGTGAGAGTGTCACATGTGCAAATGAGTCATGTCCCACCTCCTCACACTAAAAATCTGATGCCATTATCCTTAAGCCCTCTCACCAATTTTTCTTTATTTCTCTCTCCTCTCTCACCTAATTTCAATAATTCACATATGGTTCTTGACTTTCATTATCCCTAAAAACTACTCCAAGTGGTAGAATTGAAAAATAGTTCTTAGAAAAGGAGATTTGAGGATAGAGTGAATGGTGACCATTTTTATTGTAAGTAAGCTTTTCTCAATTTTTACTTTTATTTTGGGTAGTTCTAATGATTCTAAGAAAAATCATGTGCTTAGATTTTAATTTGGAGATATGTAGAAATTTTGAGAATTTTTTTAAGGTTTAAATGTGTATGTTTTAGGCCAAGGAAGAACAAATGAGGGAAAAAGGCATTCAAGGCCATAAAGTGGTGGAAAAATTTGTTTTCACACCCTAGGTATCTAGATTTAATATAATTCATGCTTGTCATGATGTATGTGTATGTATGTGTGAATGTGAGTGTATATGGAAGGGTTGGATTTTATGTGTCCATGTATGTTTAAGGTGAATTAATTATATGATTATGTTAGCCTAATAGAATAAAGGTTATATGCATGATTTGTATGGAAGAAAAATAAGTGTATATGGGTGATCTTGAGATGGTCAAATGGCATACATGGTAATAGTGCGATGTGTGCATGTGTGTGAGACATGTTGATAAAGCAATCAGCTTAGAATAAAGTGTAAAATATAGTGACAACATGAATTTGATGAGAGACATTTATGGGTATTAAATAGGCATTTTGTGATGTAAGATGTAACTTATTAAGTTAAATAAATTGGTACATGAAAATGACCATTTATAGTGTGAGTAAAATGGCATATTATGATGGGAAAGAAATGCTTAAATTGGGTGAAATAATGCAAGTGTAAATAATGATAACCAATTTATTAATAGTAATAATGTATGGTGGACATAATGAGAAATGTTATGATAATTGAGATATTGAAAATAACCAAATGAATAGTATTTATTCATAAAATGACTCATAATTGGGAAGGGTGCATACGTGCACAAATGCTTATAATTGGGGCATGTAAATATTGATGTAATAAAGGAAAAAGCCCTATAACTATGTGAGATAATTTATAAATATGATTTGGCTTATCAGTTAGACACCTACTGGATGGGTTGATCGGTCAACTAGGGAATTAGCAGTTGCTAGGGATTTTAGTCCTCTTAGGGCTAATACCTGTATGATTGAGATGGTAGGTGTAGCCGTCAAGGTTCTAGAGATGAACCCTACACATTTGGGTATTGGGTGTTCCTCATGGGCTAATCCTTATTACCAACTATATTTGATTATGAATATTGAGAGGTCCTACGAGGATGATCCCTGCTATCTACCTAGGATGAAATGGAGATATTGACTAGGATATTAAGAGGTTCTATGGGGCTAATCCCTGCTATCCCCTATAGATATTGGGAGGTCTACATGACTGATCCTTGCCATCTGCTAAGTCGATATTAAGAGGGCCACTTGAACTGATCCTTGCTATCAGATAGAGCTAGGTAGGTGCAGCTATTAAGGTCTAAAATGTGGGCCATTGCATAGTCTGGATCCTATTATCCAGTGTCTTTAAGTGTAGTCTCTCTCAGATGGGCCTAAAGTGAAATAACATAAATGAATGAGACCTAAAGTGAAATGACATAAATGAATGAGTTATAATGACTGGGATGAACTTAAAATATGTAGTAGGAACAAAAGAGATACTTTGGCATAATTAAGGAACCTAATTAGACAAAAAGGTACATAGATGAATAAATAATAAATCTAGGGAATAAATGAGAACTATATGTAAATAATTCTGCATACTCGCACTACTATCTTATAATATGATCATTGAATGATTGTGTGTGTGACATGCACTTATTGCATTAAATCCACAACTGAGTTATACTATTGGTGTTTCGATAGGCAAGTTGTAGATTGTAATAGCAGTCTAGCCTCACTAATTAGTGTAGCAGCTTAGCCTCTCAGGGTATTTTTGGTACTCTTGCTTATTTATAGAGTCAGCACTCATGTATAATAGTGTTGGGCTTGGTGATGTAAATATGTATTTTGGTTATGTGAGAACAGATGATATATATATAGTAATGTATGTGACTAAATGTATGGACATATATATGTTTGACTATATGGTTTTGGTTGTTATGGGTCTTAGACCCATTGTGTTTGTGACTCTGTGCTATGTTGAGATGTTGATTAGAGGACCAGAAGGGTCCAGGTGTTAGAGAATGAGATGATAATAATATTAGAAGTGTTTTTAATAGGTTTAAATTTTGGATTTTTCACACTAGCAGCCATTATGCTTCCTGAATGTTTGTAAATCCATTTTCTATCTGATTAAATAGTTTTTATGATTAATTATAGCCAATATAAGAATGGAAAGGGATCTAAACAAGTAAATAACTAGCATGTGTTGATTAAAAGAATATAACTACAAGTGTTAAATTAATAGGGGTTAGGGTAGAATCAGGATGGGTGACCTATGGGAAGTAGCATCTCCTATTGGGTTCTTTTAGGAATTAGATAGGGGTGTTACAAAAGGGATTATTAATCTTGTAACATCCTTAAGAGGTTATTTAAAAAACTGGGCTTTCTTTAGGAAAAGACCACTTGTTAAGGATTTATTAATTGCCTTTTTGATTATTGGTGTTTAGAGTATAAGGATGATAATGTTGAAGACTTTTTTTTTTCTTTTTTTTTTTATGTAAGTAGGATTGACTTGGAGCCTAAATGGTTAGTGAGGCCTAAGGGCTATTTTGAGGTGATATAATAGGTACAAGAGTCTTTGAGGATCTAGCTAGCACTACCACCCTAAATTAATTTTTTTATGATGACTCTAATCATTTACATTAGGAACTTGGTTTAGAGGATGAAAGACTAATTTTTAGGACCCTTGTTATATCTTCATAGGTTTAATTGTGAAGCTAACCTAAGATTTTATTAGTTAGGAGGGTTGAATGAGAGATTTACCAAGAGTTTTAGATTAAAGTGTTTAGGGCTTTAACATATTTTTTAGGCCTTTTAATGGCTATTAAAATGAATGATTGGTAAAGCTTGGATCATATGGACAAAAGCAAAATGTTAGGGTTGACAAGACAAAGGTTTAGGGGTAATAAGAATAGAAGGGTATTTGTGTTTATGTAAAAAGAGATAATAAAAGAAAGGTTAGGCTCTCTGGGTCCTTTTGGGCTAGGATTTGGGTAAGGTGGTGGATTGGGTTGAGATTTTAACCCTAAAGACTCTACTTATTTACCAGTCTCTCCTTTTAGTCTTTTAGTCTAATCTTGTCCTCATTTCCAAAAGGTTTCCTTGGTTCAATAATTGAGTGTGGGAGAAGCTCATCTCTTCTCTTTTTTTTATCTCTCTTCTCACTCGTTAAGAACTATAGAAAATGAAGTCCAAGATTGATTACATAAGCCAAGATTAAATAAACTAGTCATAATTGAACTAACGTCATGTATACAATGATTATCAATATGCATGTTACCTCATGGAAAAATATCATATAGGTGAGAAATAAAGATAGGGACATTTCATTGAAAGGTTAAAAGGAAAAGTTTTAAGTTCAAAGTTTGTTCATAATTACAAAGCATTAACAGGGACATAAAAAGAAAAGGACAAAATGCAAGCTTAAAGCCTTCTTGGAATTTGATGGCTAGTGGGGTTCAATCTTCTTTACTGAGTTCCTAAATAGCAGTATGAAGAGTTCAACATTCATCTGTGTGATGGCCTGCGTGTTGATGATATTCACAGAAGAGATCAAAGCGATGTCCAGGCTTTCTTCAACTTTTAGCTAGCTAAAAAAGGAGTGGTTGTAACTTTCTTTCCAATACCAACCTCTTGAAATCCTATGATAAAAGCTTAACCAAGTTGAGGTGACTTTTAATTTTGACTACTGAGCCGTTGGTAAACCTAGGTCCATTATTGGTAAGGTAAGGCTTTTTCTTACTTATGTACTCCTTCTTCATTTCATGGTTCTTAATGTAATAAGCATCAAGTACTGCATTAGCTATAGCTTGATAGATGCCTTACAGCACCTCATTCTTAAAAGTTGCGAGTGCCTAAAAGAATACTCTGCATGTGATAAGAGTATCTTGTGTGATATGATCTTTTACTCTAACTTTAAGAACATTTCTAGCTAAAGCAGCTGAAGTAATTGTTAGCATTCCTCGTCTAAAGTGATCTAAGTTATCAGCCAATTCCTTTTGGGACACGAGGACATCTTGGTCACTTAGGATGATGAGAGAATGTTAACTGATGGGTCATTAAAGGACGTCCACTAGTGCTAGCCAATAGTTGGTTTTTACTGGCTATCAATCACAAGGGGTTAGTAAATGGTGCATGGCCATTATTATACTTATATTATACATGTGTGCATATATGCAGGAGATGCAACATAAAGAAACACATATAAGTTGCCTTCTAACTTTATTTCTCCCACACATATGGTCTAGCCATAACTATCTTAGGTAGGCTTTATTCAAGCATTAATAAGGAATACAAGTACATGAATGGTGTACGGTTTCAAATCAGTAGCATAACACTCCTTATTCTAAGCATACAAGAGGTTTTGACAGCTATGGTTGGATGAATTTCAACCATTTTAAGACAAAAAATAGTTTAATTTGTCCCAATTACAAAAGGCCTAATGAATTAAACCTTGTCTTTTGAGAAAGAGTGAAATTCATTTCATAACAATAGTCCACATCACATACAATGCAATTTGTTACAGTATCCTAAGGGAAACATATCTAAGTCAATTACATGAGCTATAGTATAGTCCATTTTTGAAGTTATTGTCCTTTAAATAGGGGTCTTTCCCAACAGGTCTTCCCAATCACGAATGATAGTGACCTATTGGTTAACTATTTCATATACCATTAGGTACGAAGCTTGGAGTGATGGCTATCATCCTTAATAATCCACCAAATTGAATGAAAATGGTTTCATGATTTGGGAAGCCATTAGGGGTAAAAAGGGATGCTTAACTTATTCTAAGGCTCTAGCATGATATGTAATTTTAGGAAATGATAAACCTTAGAACTAGGGATTCGACCAATATTATTTATAAGGCACTTTTGGAGCAAATTCTCATAAGAGACATCCCCAGTGGAGTGACTAATGTAGAGGTAGGTAATGATGATTGCTTGACATGTAATAATGTCCCTCTATGAGGTGGTTTACCTAGTGGTGAGTGTGAGTCACCACTCAGTTGGTTAATCTGGGAAGTAAACCAAAGAGATTTTGGTATTCAAGAATTCCTTTTATTTATGCCCACTACCTATTATCGATTTTTTTATCTTGATGGTTCTAATTTTTACCAATCTCCTCAAGCATGCATTTATTATGATTAAAATAAAACTTGTTTGCACATAAAAAGTGATTAAATTAAAAATAAAACAAGTAAAAATTTTATGCATTAAAGTAAATAAAATCATATACATCCGACATACATGAAATTGGGCCCATTTATTATTCAAGGACATTGGTCTAAAATCACTTATTGGATAAAGGAAATATTAGTTCCTAAAATGACTTTATTAATAATATTTTTATCAATTAACACCCTTTTTGTATTTAAAACCTTGATTAGGCTCACTTTTGGGGTACTCTACTTGGTTTGTAGACCTCCCCTTACATCTTTTGAGAAATTTTCGACACTTGTAAGCTTCATCATTAGAAATCATTTAAACCAGGAAGCGTCTTAAACCCCTATGCCTACACTTCCTCTATGAAGAGAAGTGTTATGTTTATATTGACCACAAGAGTTTGAAGTATCTTTTGACACAGAAAAAGCTGAACTTGAGACAAAGGAGATAGATGTAATTGATCAAAGACTATGATTGTTTGATTGATTATCATCCTAGAAAGGCTAATGTAGTGGCGTATTTAAAACTTTGATTAGGCTTACCTGATGATAAGTCTATGTGGACCTATTTTTATGAAGATAGGGTTTGTGCGAACTATAGTCCTTTGAAACACATCTTTATTTGTTCTGTACGGACCTATATGAAAAACACTCTTTATGTTTTATCCCTTTATTTTGCATTTCTTATGTTAGATTTAGGATCTTCTATGAAGAAGGGGTATTGAGAGATCTATTTTGATGAGTCTACCCCCTTTAGAGAGGGGAGATCACTTTTATGTTCTTTCTTATTTCTTTTTGCCTATTTATTTATTCTTGATTGTAGTGGTTTCTATTTATTGCCATACATATATCTCTCTTGTATATTTTGCTCTTATTGTTTATAGAGTAGGTTTTAACTGTTTCCCTTTCATCTTTTTGGGTATATGCATAAGGTGACACAAATTTCCATATCGGGGAAGTTTATGTCCATGTGGACTTGTTTATGTGCCCATAGATAATTTTTTAGAGTCCGTATAAATTTATACTTTGGAGTACTCTACTTGGTTTGTGGGCCTCCCCTTACATCTTTTAAGAAATATCTAGCACCTATGGGCTTCATCATTAGAAACCCTTTAAACTAGGAAGCATCTTGGACTTCTGTGTCTACACTACCTCTATAGAGAGAAGTGCTATGTTTACATCAACCACAAGACTTTGAAATATCTTTTGACATAGAAGAAGCTAAACTTGAGATATAAGAGATGGATAGAATTGATTAAAGACTATGATTATTTGATTGATTATCATCCTAGAAAGGCTAATGTAGTGGTGGATGCTTTTAGTAGGAAGTTCATGGCAACCATGATAGCCATAAATGTTAGAGTATAATTTATGAATGATGGTGCATTATTAGTGTAAATACAGGTAAAGCCCAGTTTGTTACATCAAGTCAAGGATTGTCAGAGAGACAATCATAGGTTGATAAGTGTGATAAGTTTTATCCAAGAGGGGAAGCTTATAAGTGTGAAATCAAGAGTGATGGTTTCTATACTACCATGACAAGATCTATGTTCTTGATGTGAAAGAGCTAAAGAATTAGATTTTGCAAGAGGCTTATAGTGCTTTTTATATTATGCATCCTAGTAGCACAAAGATGTATTAAGATTTAAAGTTCTTATATTAGTGGCCTAGTATTAAGAGAGATGTATCAGAGTATGTGACC
>CANXYI011643419.1:0-12801 GCA_948208565.1 Hura crepitans
ATGTTTAGGCCTCATTGAGATGCGAAATGGCCATTAGGATGCATGTATGCATGAAATGACAATAATTGAGTTATACGTTAAAAATGACTAATAATGAGTTAATTAACCAGTTTAAATATGCCTATACAGTTAGACAACCTATTATGGATAGGTTGATCGATCGACTAACTAGGATTAGCAATTGCAATGTATACCTTCGGGTAGTAGGCCTTCGGGTCAATATGTGTATTTTTGTGTCAACGAGCACCAGGCTTTCGGGCCACTATATAGCACTACATATGTGCGAACCTTTGAGTTGATGCATTTGTATCCATGGATACCAGTGCCTTCAGGTACACTATTTAGCACTTTCGGGTAGCCCGTTATCCGCTATCCAGCCTTGGATAGTTATCTCTTTAGTATGGGCATAAATTAAATAATAATAACAAAAATATTGTGACGCAAGCATAAAATTTAACAAGTAACTAAAATAATAAGAGTAATTGTGGTTATAGCATAAATAATCGAAAATAATGATGAATGCCTTTTTAATGATGCTTTATGCATGATATATATATATATATATATATATATATATTTGGTATAATGTCGGGTTAAACTCATTTATTTGATAATATGGTATAAGGTGAAGTTTTATACTCATTATTTTGACAAGTTAAAGCATAAAAGGGTTTTGGGACCTGAATATGTGAAAATGAAGCATGTGTATGTTGTGACTAACATATGAATAAGTTATGCATGTAGTTGAATTAAATTCATGTTGAAAGTGATTATGCTGTGAATATGGTTCTAATGTGGTTTCGTGTTTCTAAAGTCATATAGGCGCCAAATTACATAATTATGTTATTATCATAATATATGTATATGAATGGGTAGAAATAACTCACTTGACATATATTGCATGAAATAATGCTTAAATTACTATATCTATTTAAAGTGATTGCATCACTAAGCGAAAGCTTAGTGCATTGCCTATTTGCGATACGTAGGTAACAGAGCAGCAAATTAGAGCTAAAGCTTCAGCACCACATAAGACTTTTGAAGATAGCTCTGATGTGGGTATTTTTAATCATTTTGTAATAGTGTAATGATGTAAATGTAGTTTCAGTAGTGTACTCTTGTGATTCCGAAAGGTTTGGGCCTAATATGTAACTCAAATTGTTTTTGTAACTTAAGTTGTAATATTGAAAAATCTTTATTCTTCTTGCATGATTGTGTGATAAAATGTGTTGTTGCATGCAAGAATGTTGATTGAGTTGAGCCTGAGGCTCATTGAGTTGTGATGAGATTGGAGGGTCACGAGGACCCATTGGAATTGTAGATGTGTTTAAGGATGTTTTAGAAGTGTTTTTAAGTAGGTAAAAATTTGGAAAAGTGTCCCGATACAGCCGTTATGCTGCTGAATTTTTGACACGATGACCTCAATATTTATCTCGATATGCATGCCAAATGATTTTTAATATTTTTACAACTCTGTAAGTTAATGAATTGTTTATTTAATAAAAGTTTTAAATTAAATGTGTTTTATAGGTA
Source organism: Hura crepitans (assembly GCA_948208565.1). Taxonomy (NCBI): domain Eukaryota; kingdom Viridiplantae; phylum Streptophyta; class Magnoliopsida; order Malpighiales; family Euphorbiaceae; genus Hura; species Hura crepitans. The sequence continues at coordinate 1,534 of CANXYI011643419.1, forward strand.
GCGAAATCGAATATCGATAAGCGGGTGGTGCTCCCTACTCAGGTCTGGCGATCGAATCAAGTAGAGGGTGCTACAATTTAAGAGCAAAATGCTCATGGTCATCTCAGTTGCCCTAAGCAAACACTTAAATTATTAAGCCAAAACCTATGTAACCTAAAACCAAGCTACCCTAAATCCACTTATTCCACCACAAGCTTACTAAACACCTGCCTTACCTAAGCCCACAACAAATAAAAAGGGGTTACCCAAATTAATGTTGAAAATGATTATATAAAGGATTTAGTTAATATTATAGATATGGATAAGAGAACTCCTTTAGTTAAGCCCGTTGTTTCCAACAAAGAAGACTCTGCTACATAAATTATAGATAAAATTGACACTATGTCTTGATTAGTGTCCGACAGTAGGGGCATTAATTTGTAAGATGTATCTTTATAATTCAAAAAACAATTGCCATACAAGTTTCACGTGCTTGATATGAGAAATTTTGATAAGACATCTAACCTAAAGGTGTATTTCAAGCATTAGGTCACCTTTATAAAGGAACAAAGACTCATTATGAAATAGATCTTAGGTCTTTTCACCATGTCATTAACTAACAAAGTCCTAAATTGGCACCATAACTTTGAAAGGAAGACAAGAGAAGATTAGAGCAATTTGGCTAAGGCATTCATTGACTAGTATTATTGCAATGTTAGTAAAAAGGTAACCTTTGAGAATTTAAAGCTGCTAAAGTAGAAGAGTAATAAACCTTCACTGAATATCTAAGGAGATAGAGAGTCATGGTTTTTGAAATGTAAAATAAGTTGAAAGAGATTGATTAAATTAAGATGTTTATCTGTAATGCTACCCCATACCTCAAGGATGGTTTAAAGGCAAAGGTGATTAAATATTAATCTTTAAAAGTCATAACCGTGGACTTAGAGGAAGAGAATGAGGCTAGGAAGAAGAAGAGATGCTTAATACCTAGTTGGAGGAGGAATAGTAGTGGAACTCAAGCCACCAAAGCCATCGACGTATTTATAATTGTTGAGTGACACTATTTGAACTTGGGGTGTCCATTGTTGTGGTGCCTCAAAAGGTTATAGAAGGAGGCGAAGTTACATCATTTAACACCTAAGCCTGTAAGAAACCAAAACACCTCTAGCCACAGGTTTAATCAATAATGTGTAGGGCTGAGCATTAGTCGGGTTGGGTCAAAAATCAACTCAACTTGAATTGATCTGAACTCGAATTTCTTCACATTATTTCACTATAACTTACTTAAAGTATATTTTAGGGCTTGACCCGAACTCTCGAACAACTCGACCTAATTTAAAAAATTTAAACATTCTCATTTGTCTTCTATTGGTCATATATTTGGATTTCCATTAGGGTGAGCTATATATATATATATATATATATATATATATATATATATATATATATATATTACCGTATAATGGTTCAAAGATTACCGTATAACAATGAGTAACAAATCAAACCAAACTATTCAATAAAAAAGGAAAAAATATTATACCAAACATTATACCTAAATAAAAATAGAAAAATGAAAACACTGTGCTAGAATTTGCCTATGAAATGGCACTAAAAAAATAAAATATAGAAACATATGATTTTTCTAGCAAGATTATCATTGTTGACCTTGATCTTCCTCCTCAATCTTCTCCTTGTCGAACTTGGTGCGAGTAACCCTATAAGCAACCTTCAACTCCTTCAACTTCCTCTATACTTGCTTAGAAACCCTACTTCTTCTATAAATACCTCTTCTAATGACCAAAATAAGGAAATTAATAATAAAACTGAATAAACATGTATTACACTTCATACATACATGGTAGAAAAATAAGACTCACCCCAAGGTCCTGAGAGATTGAGAGGCACAACCTTTTAGTTACCTCAACCATTTTATTGACTTGCTCTACATTTCCACATTCTATCTACACACAAATATACATGAAACATGTTTGAAATGTTAACATGCAGGAAATAGAAACTAAGAGAAAGAAAAAAGAAGAAAAATAGTACCAGGGTGGTGTTGGGAGGATCGAAGGTGATTTTCAAGGCTAAGTGAACCTCTATTTGGATTGAATTACTCATGTACTCATGGTCCAAGATGGTGACAATGTTCCTTAGGTCACTAGTCAGACAACCAATGACCTTATTGTCTAGTTTAACTAGTTCAACATGGGAAGCAGGAGTGCATTACTACAACATAGGAAGGGCAGAACTTTTTTCTTCACTTGGGACATGAACCACTAGCATCAGTAGGAGGAGCAACAGGTAGAACTAGTGGTGCCTACTGAAAAGAACCCTATAAAATGAAAGAGTAGAATGTTACTAAGGGTGAAGGACCTTAGGAAAGTTAAAAAATGGATGAAAAGATTACCCAGTCGAGACCCAAATATAGAGGCATGATGCGCAACAAAGTCATGCAAGCCCACATACTGTACTCCCCTTTTATGGTGAGGAAGTAGTTGGTAAGGTAGTTGGTTAACCCCTCTTGTAACGACTCAAACATCCTAGCTTTTTTGAATAATACTTTCCCAAAAGGAATAGTGTTCTCGAGACCTAAGATACACTGAACCCACCGGATGAAAGTATTAATCATAAAATAATTTTGGACAAAGTTTGAAATCAATCAGAAATCGTTTAATTGGTTAAAAATAACAAGAAAGTTTTTACAGTAGTGTCTTGTGAATAGTGAATAAGATAAAGCCAAACCGTAAAATATTTTCGAAGTTGCTTAGAAAATTATGAGACTTATACGACCTAATATTCAAAAATTCTAACTGGCTTAATAGCACTAGAATCAAAATTTTTAAAGGTTGGAAAGCATTTTATTTGAATATTAAGAGACATAAAAATGGTATTTTAATTCAATTTTTTTCGTTTTTCGAGCTCTGGTTTTTAAAGTGTTATGGGGCCTTAATTAATTTAATTTTTAGTGGTTAAGTGAGATTAATGGGAGTTATAAATGGGGGAGAAAAATTTAAAGAAATGTTAAAAAGGGAATTTTCAAATACTATATATATGGTCAAATGTCATTTTATTTGGTCAACTCCATAACACACCATTCTCCTCCCTCTCTCCCCTTTATGCCGTCGGCCACCTAAGGAGATTGTTCTCCATTTTGGCCATCTAAGCTCCTCCCATCAACCATTTCTCCCACTTGACTAAAAATACATCATCCCTACGGCCTGTAGATGCATATGTAAGTGAATATCACAGAGGAAATTGAAGGAATTCACCCAAAATCGAGTTGGGTGAATAGTACCTTTTTTTATTCAAGTAAGAATTTTTGAAAATTGATATTTTTTTTCTTAATCTAGAGGTGCCCAAGAGTCGTTTAATGTGGTCATTTATAATTTTTGGTTATCGTATGAATTTATACGAATTTTTCTAAATCAAATATGTAATGAGCAGTTACTGAATCGGAGAGGGCTCATGATAAGGGGAAAACAAAGGTTTAGTCAAGCCTCATGGAGTATTTTGAACATGCTTGGCAAGTGTAATCAACCTAACTAGTGCATTTATTACATATCTAACTTAATCATGTTGTATGTAAATGTGAATATGTATGTATAAGTGAGAATTTATTTTATGTATTAATAATAGGCATATAAATGATGTTTAGTGGATAAAATAGGATATTAATGCCTATTGTATAAGAGAAGAATTGGTGTGGTGTGTGTGCATGCATATATGGCTGAATGGCCTAATGAGTGAAAATGTGCGTGTGTTGTAATATATATGTGTAATCCACCATATAATGTCATTAAATGATGGAATATAAATTATAAACCATGAGATATAATGGAGAAGCATGATATTGCACCAAATATACATATTTGTGTGTGAGTATGGCTTATGGCCGAATGGCCATTTGGATATGTATGTGGTTATATATCATGTAATGTACATAAATAGGCATGATTTGATGACTTGTTAATGTTTTAGTGAATGTAAAGAATGAAGTGATATATGAAGCCTAATATATTCATGTATGAGATAACTAGATTACGAATATATCCTTTATGCATGAATGTATGAAATTAAGCATTATGTGAGTTTATATTAAACTTGTGATATTGTTGGCATGAAGAGAGGACGTAAATGTATGATGGATGTAGTATGAAATCAAAAGCATAAATGAGTGCTTGAAGTGATTTTAGGCCAAATGGATTATGGGCATTGTTATGTATGAATAGTCTTTAAAATGAACATGGAATTCATGTTATGTGATTATAACCTAAAAATTAATTTATTGGATGTTAAAAATATGGAGGTAAGTATATCATGAGAATGTATGATACATGTAAAGGATTAAAGCAAGTGAAATTTTGCTTAATCACTGAAAAGGGGGAAATAACATAATATTTTAGGTTTAACCAAAATTGTAATGATGTTAATGTCAAAATGAGTTATTGAAACTTAATTATGATGGTAAAATTAATAAAACGGGAAAATAGCCTATATAAGTAACAAACTAGATGTGGATAGGTTAACTGGTCAACTAGGAATAGATAGTAGCTGCTAGGGCACTTCAGTACTTGATGTTGGTTGCGAGTCCACTTATAGTATGACCCAAAAACCTATATTTGATGACCTTTAGTTTCTATGTAGATGTAGGCACTATTTAGATCCCACGGGGCCACTGCACATGTCTATGCAAGTACAGTCGCCACTTATGTCTAGTAGGGATCACTGTACATCTAAGCTAGTGCAGTAGCCATTCAGATCCAAAATATGGGCTACTACACATGATAATCTCGATATCCATACAGCTGCCACTTAGGTCTAATAAGGATCATTGTACATCTACGCTAGATGTTATATGTACATGAGATAAATGATATATGTTTACCATAAGTATGATTATATCATGCATGCATAATTGTAAATCAATATATGTATCAATGGCATTGTGCAAAAGTTATTTCGATTACACTGCTAAACAATTTGCTTAGCGTATTATTTTAATTTGTGATGCGTAGGTAAGGAGGACAATTGAGCCCAAGCTTTCGGACATTTAGACAAGCATGAGAATATTTTTTTTTGGTATATTTGTTGAAATTTAATTAAATTATGAGATGTATAGATGATAGAAAATGCACTTTTATGTTGGAGGTATTTAGTCTTGGGCTTAAACTATAGTGTGTTGAAAATTGTAATTTGTCAATGGTTTTGTAACCATATTTTGAATTATTTTAAAACTATTATATGCTTGATTGATGTCTCTTTCTAAGATTGAGATTATGTAGTTGTTGATAATATTTTAGAGTGATTAGAAGGATCACGAAGATGTGGAATGAATGTGAAATATTATAGAAGTGTTTTTCTTATTTACAAGTTACTATTTAAAATTTGGGATAATGCCTGGTATAATTATTATGCTATCAAAATTTTGGTACGAGGATTCCTAATTTTTGAATATGTAACTCGGTTTTGAAATGTTTTTGAAAAATCATATTTTTATTTGTTAGTCAAGTATGGTATTATATATAAAAATGACATTATATAAGTAAAGATCAGATAGCATGTTATGTGCATACTCCTTAGTCAGGGTACGGTGATCGGCTGACGACTGAATCGAGTAAGGGGTGTCATATCTCTACTATCTCTAGGTCTTTTATCTTGGTTGTCTTAAATATCTCTAGTGGTGACAACTCTGGGATTTTGTAAGTAGCAGGACCGCCATTTCAGTGGTCAACCTGCTCTGTAAGGTACTAGATGTTCCTGCCAAAAGCATTATTAAGCATTAGGTGTGGGACTATTCCTTGGCCTAAGTCTGTATGAGGTTAGAGGAGCTTATCTGTTTATGGGGTCTCACCAAGCCAAATCAATCTAAGAAGAAACAAAACATAAGATATAAATTAGGTAAAGTGTATCACTATTAAACCATACGAAAGTACTAAAAAAAATTTAAACATCTTATAGGTATTTATGCCAACCTCAATGCAGGAGTTGGCCACCGAATAGAGATGGTTAAACTCATGGTGAGGTAGAGGTCAGGTCTGACATGTCAGAATTGACATAGTCTTCATCACCATGATGTAACTAAGGTTGAGTAGGATGTTAAACTCATAGCCCCAAATTTGCAAAATCAAACAACTAGTAAAAAAAGAGAGAGAGAAAGAAAGGACTTATTAGCACCATTGTAACAAACCCTAGAAGTATAGGGCCTTCGAACAAATGAGTCGAAGAAGTGATAAAAGAGGGTCCCCTAGTACTACCTTAAGACCTACTTCACATGTCTTGGCTTTGGCAGGAACTCCGTGGAGAAGGTACCGCCTGAATTTGCAAATAAGGTGTTCTTAAGAAGATAAAAGCAGAAGCCTTATGCATACCTAATCTCTTCTTTCACTCATACTGGGATGCAATCAGCCTAATGATCTAACACCTTCAATTACCAGATCATATCACCTAATTCCTATTGAAAAGTGAACCCAAGCATGTGGGTCGCATTGTCATTCCACCTATAGGCAAAACAGTGCACTAATGCCACATTATACACTAGGGACCACCTTAAGTAAGGAATCCTAGTTAGGCAGCAAAAGTTAAAGGGTGTGATGGTCAATTTCCCTAGGCAAACTAAAAGGTATGAGTGGTGTTCATCCATCTCTCTTTGACAGCTAGGAGGTCTTATTATTTGTTGTTGTTTTCGAGCTAGTTATTAACTAAAAGGCCCAATCCTACGGTAAGGAATCGAATTTAAACATTGTTGGGAAGTCGATTGTAGCATTGGTAGACCTTAGTTAGTCTTAATGGTTTTCTGCAAAAACATGACTGTAGAAGGAATTAGGGGTAAGCATGGTTCATTTTTGGTTAAAACCAAACTAAACCGAAAAAATAAAAAAATTGAAGTTTGAAAAACCAAATCAAAATTGAATCAAAGTTTAAGGAAAGTTAAACCAAAGTAACTGAAAAATTTCGATTCTATTTTGATTTGGTTTTCAATTTTGGCATTTTATGAACCTATTTAAATGGGCTTGATTTTTTTTAGAAAAATTCCTAATAATATCCACAACTTATTTACTTCAAAAACCACCTAAAATAATAAAATTAAAGACAAAATATCTAAAATGATTATATATAAAATAATAGTGCTAATTACTCAAAAAACCATAATAATTAAATACTACAATTCAACAAATTTTGATAATTGATACTAAAATCATATAAAACTTAAACAAGCATCCACAAATGTTCTAAGTGATCAAATGCTTCAAGCTCCCCCTTATCATTATATGTCTCTAAGTTTCTAACCTAAAGCTCATTAAACTTCTTTTCCACCTTATCCTTGATTTCAACTGATAAAAATAATGAAAATTAAATGCAAAAAATTTCAAATTGCAACATTTAAGAATATAAAATTATTAGAAAATCAAGTAATCACTTATCAACATCAAATTGCAACCAATAAAATTAGTTGTTATTACCTTTAACTTTGATTACTACTCATAGCCATCTATTCCTGCCAAATCTAATGGTCGGCAATCCTAAAACACCATAAATGCATTTTAAATAGTCACAATGTAATCAATTAATTTAATGTCATCAAAGTAAACTAATGCAATATTTATAAATTTATAATTAAAACATGCCATATTCAAACTTTTCAATTTCCTCTAAGATTTCTTTTTTGGTCTCATTCTTTAAAGACCTCTGGATCCAATCTTGTAAACATATCATGGCTTTCACCACTTTAGGAGTCAAGGAACTCTTAAATGCATCAAGAATCCTTCCTTTGATGCTAAAAGCAAATCTCAATGCTACTATTGATATAGGGATAGCCAAGACATCTAAAGCCATATGAGAAAGAACGTGAAACCTCACGGCATTAACCTTCCACCAAAGTAAGATGCCAAAATTATTCATATCTTTATGTATGGCTTCATCCAGATATATTTTTAATACATTTCTCCTTTTATTTATAACCCCACCATCTATCTTTTACTTCTTGTATTCACTCTTATACACTTTTCTTGATCTTGCCTTCTTTGCTTGCTTCGAAGAATTTTTATCAATTGACATTGAAGAAGAAGTCAAAGGGAATTCACTTGATACCTCATTATTGGGTTGAGGAATCTTCTTATACTCATTAAATAACTCAAAAATTACCTCTTTCACACTTTTAAATAAATTTTTACCCTTTTCATCCCCATAAATTTGACAAAAAGTGTACTTAGTGCCTTAAATTTTTCTCTAGGATAAAGTATACACGCTATGTAAATGAGTTTGTTCATTTTTAGAACATCCCCTTAATACTTGTCAAAATTTTGCTTCATCCTAAAACCTATTGCTTTCAACTCCAAGTCATTACTATGATTCCAATCTCTTATTACACTAAGAAGATCACTAATTTCAATCCAGAAAGAGTTAGAAGTAACATAAAAAGACTCGAAAACTCACATAGTAGTGTCTTAAAATTTTTGCAACACTACCATAATTTCTTTACATAACCCTAATCCACATATACAAACCTTCCCCTTTCATCATTATTCTCCACCTCAACTTTGAAATAAGGATCACATAACTCAAATTTATCAAATACTTGCTTATACTTCTTAGCCACACTTAACATCTCATAAATGGAATTCCACCTAGTTGGTATATCTAACTTCAAAGAACTATTACATTCAATTTAACAATCATTAACACAATCTCTAAATTTCTTCAATCTAGCTGGTAAAGCCCTAATGTACTTTACTACTTCTCTAACCCATTTAATCAAAGACTTTACCTCCTTCAAACCATTATTAACAATGAGATTTTTTCTATGGGCAACACATCTCATATGTAAATATTTACAATTAGCAATATTCATTCCCCAATTATTGAATTTTTTTTTCTTTGGGTAAACAATGGCTATTGCATTAAATGCAACATTATCCATGGTAAAAGTGAATACCTTATCTGTTCCCCATTCAAGCAAGCATGTCTTTAAAGCTTTACCAAGCACCTCACCTGTATGACTTGAAATTGGAGCAAAATTCAAAATTTTCTAACGTATGTTCCACTCCTTATCAATAAAATAAGCAGTGATGCACATGTAATTCATATTTTGAATTGAAGTCCATGTGTTAGTGGTTAGGCATATTCTTTGATAATTATTTTTCAAGTAAAGTTTCAATTTCACCCTCCCATCAAGGTAGATTTAGTGAGAATCCCTAGAAACAATCCATCTAGAATGCATCTTAAACCTAGGACATGCTTCTTTCAAAACATCTTTGAACTCATTCCTTTCAACAACCTTAAAATGCAATTCCATAATTACCATTTTAGCAATCTTATCCTTAATAGCAAGTTGATCAAGCCTCCAATTAGTCATTGAATCCACATCACTATCACGCACTGGTTGCAAGTTCAATTGTTATTAATTGTTCTCTAGACTAGGTGGTTTTTTCTTGCATGCATTTAATTGATTATTAAGTGTAATGGTTCCATTCCTTTTAGTATCAGAGTGAAACACTTTTTCACAATAATTACACTTGCCTTTAATGGCGCCCGATTCATCTGTAAACCTAGGGAAGTGGTCTCATACCTTAGATCTTGGCTTTATTAGCTTCCTTTCTATCTTGGAAGCTACTTCTTGTGAACTCATTGTATTTGTATTTGAATTTCCTTCTTCTGGCTTAAGTTCGCAGATAGGAAGCATGCAATATGCTCCTATGTCATCCGATTCCTGTTCTTTCACTTTAAATGAGTTTATATTAGTGATTCACTACCTCTACAAATATAAAATTTTAAAAATAAAGAATTAGTTTATATTTAAAGTATCAAGTAAAAACTTGAACCATTTAAGTTGAAGATGAAAAATAAAATTATCATAAAATAAAAACATGAATAAATAAATGATTAAAAATCATAATTCCTGGTACTTGAGAGCATTAAGAAATATATTTTATATAACAAAAAAATTGTTAAGCGTGATTAAAATGTACCTTAACTATCTAATTCAAAGATTATGAACAAAAGCTATCAAATGAACATAAATATGAAATGAAATAGACAACAAATTCCAAGTTTGTCGTCTTAGCGAACTTATAACAAGATTTTGTCGAGAAAGGAAAAAGAAAAAGAAAAAGAAAAAAAAGGAAAAACCAAAACATTTTCATTTTTGTCTTTTAATAATTCGATAATTATTTACATTTGTTTAATTACTTAATTAACAAAAATTTTGTTATCTAGATAGATTTTATGCATTGACCGAGCAAAAATGGAAATATGATATTTTATTATAATCAATTTTACTTATAAAATAATACGCAATTAATTTAATATATGAATTTTTCATACATAAAGACTATATAAGAAAAGATTTCCTAATTACTAATCTTTTTATTCTGCTAATTGGTACTAATGCCAAAGAGTTATTCTATTATATGATAGTTAAATTGCATGTTTGGCAATATGAACAATGCTTGCTTTAGGTAGGACTTTTGTGTTGCTTGCTTTTCTTCTATATCATAATAATCATATGATTAAAGACATTTTAGCAGCAAGTGAACATGCAATTAGGATTTCAATTATCCTATTTTTTTTATTTCTTTTTTTTAGATGTTTGTTTGTCATTTTTCCGTATTAAGGAATATCTAACAAAAAAAATCTCCATTTACACTAACGGTACACCTCGAGATTTTTCTTAAAAATTCCAACCATCATCCTTTATCTTAAGAAACTTGCTCCTAGACACATCAACTCAGACTTGCAGTGCACAAGCTAAATCCAAAATAGAGACTAATTTTGATTCAAAAAAGATAAAAAAAAAAACATTGATATACTATACTAACTCGTTAGTCGGTTGACTGTTGACAAGGAGGGAGAAGGCCACCAGCAGTAATAGTGGGCCACGCACAGATGAAAAGCGGCGGCCATAGATGAGAGAATGAATTTGGCACTGGCAAATAAACCCCTTTATCGTGGAACCTTTTTCCTTTTGCAATGTTTTAAAAACCGGACCGGATAAAGAACCGGAGTGTCAATTGGGTTATGGGTCGACCGGTCCGACCGGGTTTTTTAATTTTTTTTAATTATAATTATTTATATATAAAAATTTTAAATATAATGTGATTAATAATATATAAAAAAGTTAAAATACATTTAAAAATTTATTTATTATTTAATATTAACTTATAAACATTAATTTTAAACTATTTATCATTAATAATAAAAATTTTAAATAACAAAATAACTATTAAATCAAATTAAATTTTGAAATATAAAAAGATAAAAATAATTAAATATAATTAACAAAAATTTAAC
>CANXYI011643428.1:0-13997 GCA_948208565.1 Hura crepitans
ATAATGAAACTGGTGAAAAATAATAGACCGATATGTTAATTACAATGAAATCACTAAGTGTTAAATGATTGAAAGTTAAGAGTAATTTTAAGATGGGTGACCATATGGGAAGTTAGCATCCACATTAGGTTTCTTCAGGAATCGGGTAAGGGTGTTACCGTAATGACTAGCCAATCCAAGGAAAATTATAATCTCTGTGGTGTTCTTGGGTGGATTCCAATCCATAACTACCTAAAACTTATTGGGATCAACCTAAATCCCCTTTACAAAAGCTATGTGCCTAAGAAAAGACACCTTACTAAGACAAAACTCGCACTTGTTAATTTAGCGTAAAACTCCTATTTTCTCATAATCTGCAAAACTATGCTTAGATACCACTCATAGTCCCCCTTGTTCTTTGAATATATCAAGATGTCATCGATGAATACAACCACAAACCGATCAAGATATAGTATGAAGACTCTATTCATAAGATCCATAAAAAGCCACAGGAGCATTGGTAAGCCCAAATGGCATTACCAAAACTCATAGTGGCCATATCTTGTTATTAAAGATATCTTCACCACATCAAACTCTTCAACTCTTAATTGATAATACCCAAACTTCATATCAATCTTAGAGAACACTCCAGCCCCTTTAGGCTAATATAAAAGATTGTCTATCCATGGCAACAGATACTTGTTCTTGATGGTCTCTTTGTTCGGTTGTCTATATTCCACACACAATCATAGAGATCCATCCTTCTTCTTCACAAATAACACTTGTGCTCCCCAAGTGAGCCATCTAATATGGAGCTATTGATACCAAAGCAATTCAAGGTAGAATATCAATACTGAACTTGACTTCTCATTTAAAAGCCAAACTGAGCAACTCTTCTAGAAAAACGTCTATGTAGTTCGATACTACTGACATACTACTTGTATATAAACTCTCATTCCTTATATCAAACATGTGTGGAAGATAAGCTTAATAACTCTTCCTTATCATCTATCTTGCTATGACTATAGAGATAACATTAGCTAAAAAGTTTATCCTCTCACCCACAACTGTGATTTCAGCCCTGTCATCAACCTTGAGAGTTAACTTCTTTATTTACAATTAACTATCACCTGATACTTGGACAACTAGTCTATACCCAGTATTAAGTCAAACTCCTCAAAAGGTAACCCTATCAAGTTAACTAAGAACTGCTGATCTTGAATCATCAAAGGATATCCTTTATAAACTTTGTCAACTATCATATGTTGACCTATAAGAATACTAACCATGATCTCTAGGTTTCGATGTTCTAAAACTAACCCCCAGTCTCATGCCTGTGATGTGCAAACATAAGAATGTGTAGACTTAGGATCTATTAAAGGTAAAATAGGAGAGTCGAAGAGAAGAAAAGTACCAGTAATGACATCTGGCTCATCAGCTTCCTCTCATGCGCTAATGGCATACTATTAGGCAGAAGCCTACTACTCAACTCTAAACTCTACTTTATCTCTCTAAGCTCCATCTGCTCTCTCTCCTTATTCCCCTCTCTAACCTATAATGGAAATATGAGTAGATCCTTATCTAGTATTAGCTTTCTTCGAACAATCCTTGCAAAAATGATTCGATGACCCATAAAAAAAACAAACTCTTAGCTTTAGCCTCCAACACTCTTCTCTATGTCTCTTGAGACAAGTCTAACATTGATGTAGTAGGCCACTCTTAGCTTTTTGAACTAGTGTACTAGTAGCCTAAGATTTTTGCCTAGTCTTACCCGTATTGCCTTACACAGTTTTTCGAGACTTGCCCTTACTTTTATATATACTATGATGCTCCTGTTTGACTTCCCTTAAATTTCTTATTAGCTTTTTGAGGTGTACTAGAAGCCCCCTAAACAAAGGTCCTTTTTTTTTTTTATAAAACTCCTTTTTTTTCCTTTTTTATCCTTTTTATGGAATGGCACATTGCAAAAAGTTGGGAGAAATCTCTGATCTTTATGGGGACAACCTATGACTTAATGTCCATATGTAATCCCTTCTCGAACTACTTAAACTTGTCAACTTCTATGGAAACAGTATCCTTGGCATAACAATGAAGCATAGAGAAGTCCTTCTCATATTCCATTATAAACTTCTACTCCAACTTGAGGTCCTTAAATTTCTACCTTCTATCATCCAAATAATCTTTAGGAATATATTTCTTATATAACTCTGCCAAGAAAAAGTCCCAAGATAGTTCATCCTCTGTCTTGTACTCAGTTAGGTCCTCCTACCATTTTGAGGTTTCTTTCTGTACCAGGGATGTGGCATAAATAACTTTCTCTACTAGCATGCATTGCATTTACTTTATAATCTTTTTAGTATGGTCTAACTAGTACTCTACATTTTCAAGCTCCACTATACCTTTTCCTTTGAAGTCCTTGGCTTTAATTTTTTTTTTCTAATTCTCTCAATATAGATCTTCTAAAGAGCTAAGGGGACTTTTGGCTACTGTGCTGGTGGTGGAGTAGTTGTCGTAGCCTATCTCAAGAGATGTAACATCTCTTGTAGAAACACTGGCCGGATAAAAGATATAGACATGGAACCCTGACTCTTAACTTCCTCATCTTTAAGTGATGAGTGATCACGTATCTTATTTGTAGGTAAGGAAAATAATTTATAAACCTCAATATCATGAATTTTATAATGTATAAATTAACCTATAATGCTTATATATCACTTAGCAACACCTAAACTAGAGCTATGATACAATAAAATGTGACACCACTTACTCAATCCGAATGCCGACAAGTGACTGAACACGACTAAGGGATGCTCACATAACATGTTATCTGATCTTAACACATATGGCATTATTTAAAACCATCTTATCAAACGTGATTAAAACATAAAAATTTGGGTTTTCAAAAATTTTTCAAAAACTGGGTTACTAATTCAAATATGAGAATCATTATGCCAAAATTTCGATATCATAATGGCTGCACTGAGCACGATCCCAAAATTTGAATAGTAACCTACAATTTAAAAATACACTTCTAAAATATTTCTCAACAATTTCTCTAACTTTGTGATCCTTCTAATCACTCCAAAATCACAAACATCACAAACACATTATCCTAACCTTAAGAAGAGATATCACACAACACTTATATGAGCCTTAAAATAATTACACACATTAGAAATCCAAAAATTAATATAGTTTAGGCCCATTCTATCAAAATAAATTATATGAGTGCTTCCTATTTTATACATCATAAAGTTCACAATTACAATCACAACATATACTAAAAGAATATTCCTCTCTTGATAACTTGACAATCCGAGGATTTTTTTTCAAATTGTCACCTTACCTACGCATCATAAAATAAATGATGCCTTAAGTAATAACTTAGTGTTGTAATTGAAATAACTTGAGTAAATATGCCATAAAAGCTTCATACATTAACATATAGATAATAGATATGAATTACATCTTAAAATGTGCAACAAATCACATAACAAGCATGCATATAATAATATGGCATATAATATGTGTATTTCACATTATAATAATCATGCCTCTTTAAAAACATGTCATGAATTATGCAAATAAGACTATTGTTTAATTAATTTGATTATTATGCCTATAGTTAAAAGCATTGACAATATAGATAATAGAGTATAAATAGACCACTTAGGCCCTTGGAACTACATAGATCCCACACACATCAGACTTGAAGGTTAAAAAATCATAGACCCATATTTAAAGTATAAAGTCAAAAATTATAATTACACATCAGACCTAAAGGTTGGAAATAAGATTCAAAGATCTATGCATCAAACCCATAGGTTAAAAAAATCATATCAACCTAAAGGTTCATGTATCGTAACCCAAAGGCCACATAGGCACCGAAGTACCCTAGCAACTACTATAACTCATAGCTAACCGGTCAACCTATCCGACTAGGCTATTACTTGTATGGGCTACTAACTAATTATTTTTAATTTCATTTCATTATTATTGCTTAATATAGCTTTTAATTACATTGGTTTAGGCAATGAATCACTAATCCGAGGAAAGTATTAAATATGTGATTAATATGACATTATGCAATACAATAACTCATTATAATGTCTGCTTCAAAATCATTACATGTACATGTTCATACACTTTTAATATCATGATTTTTCCATATTAAACAAATTACACATTATCATCACACAATAATTGTCAAAAAGAGTACATGGCTTATAAACTAATGCACTAACATCCTAGTATCCATATATACATCATCCATATACATTAGAAATTCTCATATCAACACATGCATGTCTTACATACCATGATCATGCTACTAAAGATATTAATATCGCTTACAAGTAATTTACATCATAAACATGCTAGAATTACACAAAGAATGCAATAAAGTAGAAAAGATTCATTTCATGACATAATTATATTATCATGTGCATATTAAGGATTAAAGAACACATCGTCACTCATTTTATATTTTTATGTCATATCATACATTTAGTACATCTCAAAGGCACCCTAATAGACCATTGGCCATTTGGCCATGCCCACACAACCACCCACACTTACTTATTATTTTTACCATTCACATTATTTTATTTAATTATCATTTCCTATGTCTATATTATCCATCAACAACTGGAACCAAAACTCATATACATTATACATATGAATTACATACATGCATATTCATGCCTATATGAGCTAATATTCAATCACACATACTCACATGGCCATTTCAGTCATGAAGCTCTCCCAAGCACATAGTGTATGCACACACACACATAAATAATCATTAAAATATATCTATATACCTATTTTATATCATATATATGCACATACTATTATTTAACATGCCATATACACTTTTACATATACACACATACATGTTCATAATTCAACTTCCATCATTATAATCTTATAATCATGAATTGCATACATTTATACATCTTATCAACATCATTAAATGCTCACCATTCATATTTATTACGTATTATTACATATTAAATTCATTTATCACATTTATGGCATAATATGGAAAATTCAAGCATAAGAAAAAATCATGAAAATTATTTTAATTACACATACCAAAAGAGTCATAACATACTCTTAAGGTACGCTCATACCTTGTTCTTTCCCTTGTCTCGAGTTTTATCCGCTTTCTCAATTGCTCATTACTTATTCATTTTGTAAAAATATAAAATAAATTAGACATGTATCAAAAATTAAACAACACAACATATATTGACTCTTAGGCACCTGAGGATAATGGGAAAAATGTCAAATATCAAAAAATCCTACCTAAAAATCTTTAAGTTACTATTCACCAAAGAGAAAAATTGAGCCTACCCTTTGATTTTTCACACAAATCGAGGTGGAAACATCTTCTTGGGGTCATGGAGGTTTGGACTCAAGGCTTGAATAAAGGAAAATGAAGCAAAATGGAGCTTTAAAGGAGCCAAATTGGCTCTTCCTCTCTTATGTGTGGCGTCGACAATAATAAAGAGGAAGGGGAGGTACTATTCCTCCTTTAACCTTTTTGTTGACCTATTTATATTATGTTCCTTTTTTACCTCATTTTTGGCATCTAAGTACCCTAATAATATTCTTAATTCAAACCTCAAAACTTTTCTAAAAATTTATGCTTAAAAAAAGTGAAAAATCAATTGAAAACATAATTCTTAAGGTTACTTGATTTCTAAAAAAATACTTACCAATCCCTAAAAATTCCAATTCCAATGCCTATAAGCTCATTGGAATTTTTGAGTATTAAGTTATACTAATCGCAAAATTTTCTAAGCAACTTTTAAAATATTTAACGGTTTAACTTTGCCTTGATCACTATTCATAAAACACTATTGTAAAAATTTTCTTAGCATTTTTAACCATCTAAATAACTTTTGATTGATTTCAAACTTTGTTCAAAATTATTTTATGATTAGTACTTCCATCCACTAGCTTTAAATGCATCTCGAGTCTTGAGGACACTATTCATATCGAGAAAGTACTATTCATAAAAGTTGAGATTTTTTGGTCATTACAAACCTTATAGCATTGCCCTTCTATAGTTTGACATGATCTTAGCTATGGATTGGCTTTCCAAACATCAACTAGTTATTGATTTTAAGAATAAGAGGTTCATTTTTATAACCCTAAAGGTTAAAGAAGTAGTTACCTATGGGGTTAGATATGATGAACTATATGTGTGATTTTAGCTATGGCAGTTAGGAAATTGATGAATAATTATGTGTGCAACCTTCCTTGCTCATGTGACAAATACAAGAATTGGGGATTCTAGCATTGAGAGCATAGTCATAGTTAGAGAGTCTTTGATGTCTTTCCTAAATAACTTTTTAGTTTACCACTTAAAAAGAGATATAGAGGTTTCCATTAACACTTTACTTGCTACTACTTCTATCTTTGTAGCTCTTTATAGAATAACTCTTATAAAGTTGAAGAAACTCAAGTTGCAATTTCAAGAATTACTTGATAAAGTGTTCATTAGGCATAGTATGTTGCCTTGGGGAGCTCTAATATTATTTGTTAAGAAAAAGGATGATTCTTTAAGACTTTATATTGATTACAGATAGATGAACAAAGTCATAATGAAGAAAAAGTATCTTCTTCCTTACATTAATGATTTGTTTGATAAGTTGAGAGGTGTTCAAGTATTTTCTAGTTGAGGTCAAGTTAGTATTAACTTAAGGTCAAGAGCTCATATGTGCCTAAAATAACTTTTAGAACTAGATATGGCTATTATGAGTTATTACTCATGCCTTTTGGGTTAAGTAATACCCCAGCTACCTTTATAGACCTTATGAATTGGGTTTTTAGCCATACTTAGATCACTTTATTATTGTATTTATTAATGAATCCTAATCTATTTTAAGGTTAAAGAAGAACATCATTAACATTTGAGGATTGTATTACAAACTTTAGGGAAACAATAGCTTTATGCCAAATTGAACAAGTGTGAGTTTTGTCTAAATCTAATAAATTTTCTTAGACACATTATTTCTTGATATGGTATAATAGTATATCCTAGTAAAGAAGAGGCAATCATCAAATGAAAGCCTCTTAGGAAAGTTACAAAGATCCACAGTTTCCTTAAACTTGTAGGATACTGTAGGAGATTTGTGAAAGGATTTTTTATGATAGCTTCTCTACTCACTGTACTCCTTTATAAGAATATTAAGTTTGAGTGGTCTCTTAAATGTCAAGAGAGCTTTGAAAGACTAAAGACTTTGTTAACATAAGCTCTTATCCTTACATATCCATCTTCTGGTAAGGATTATATGATCTATAGTGATGTATCTCATAATGGCCTTAGTTGTGTTTTGATGAAAGAAAGGAAGGTTGTTACTTATGCTTTTAGGCAACTCAAGCCTCATAAGCTTGAGTACCCTACATAAGATTTAGAGATAGTAGCCATTGTTTTTACACTCAAGATATAAAGACATTACCTTTATAGTGAAATGTGTTACATTTACATTGATCATAAGAGTTTGAAATACTTGCCCACATATAAAGAGTTAAATTTAAGATAAAAGAGATAGATAGAGCTAATCAAGGACTATGATTGTATCATAAGCTATCATCTGAGAAAAGCCAACATGGTAGCAGATGCATTTAGTAGAAAGTCCTTGGTAAGTGTGAAGTTCTCCTGAATTTTGAAAAACTTTTAAGTTACACCTCTTGTTGAATGCTTAAAAAGGTTTTTGATCTTACTTCTTTTTAATGTATCTTTGAGGGCTTTGAATGATAAGTTGAGCATAACACCAGATCAAGCTTTTATAGTTGAATTGAGAGTGAGGTCAAGTTTATTGTAATGAATAAAAAAAGCTTAGAAGCAAGATGATAAGTTGAAAGCCATAGTTAAAGAGATTCATGAAGGAAAAAAGACACAATACTCATTAAAGAGTAATGGTAGTATATACTACAAAGATAGTCTATAAGTACTAGATACACTAGATTTGAGAAAAGATATCTTGAATAAGGGACACATAGGCTTAAAAAGATAGTATGCTAAAATATTGTGTACTAGATATACTTTTCGAGAATAGTAATGGCCTGTCTTTGATCCTAAATAATATCCTATAAAGACATAAGTCGAGGAAATGTTGAAATTGCATTTATTTTCAAAAACTTGCGTAACATGCATACATATAGAATTAGGAATCACATTCACTAACTCTCCTAATCTATAAAGTAGTTTGCACTTAAAGATAATTTTCATTGTTGGAATCTCAACTGGGGTCGGATTATATCTAAATTAAAACACCCTTGTACCCAACCAAATGCTGATTCAAGTATAAGATATCATATGTTCAATTCAATTTTTAGTTCTTCTATTGCTCACTTGCTTGACTAGGTTTAATTGATTCAGTATACTCATTTATCACAATTTATGCAATAGTAAAATTATCTTAACTTATAAGGAAGCATGTATTTATCACATTAAGTAACACATGTAACAATGAAATAAAAATATTATTAATATCCAATAATCTTTTAATACAACTATCATCTATAAGCTTAATATAGTAGATAGATAATCTAAAAATGCTGCCAGTCTACATATGTTTTGTATCACATATATAGTATTTTGATACACTAAACATGTACATGTGGTTCTAAATGTATGATGCAAGTACACATTCACACAAGCAATGCTAGTGGTGGATTTCTCTTTACCAATTTAATTAGCATATAGTCTTTTGTTGTTGCTAGGACTAGATCTACTACCACACACATCTCAATCAACAACCTACGCATTAGCAAAAAGCTAATGTTCTGCCCAAATTTTGCTTAGTGGTGTATTACAATTTATGACACTTATATTTTATGCTATTATTAGAATCTCAATCTCCATTTCTTCCTTTTACATAATAATTCCTTATTTCTCTTACATATGTTTAGGTACTTATGTTTATTTGTTTAAAAATTAACTTTTTATCTCTTAACACATTATGTTATTTATTCTATTAATTACCATTTAGACATACGTATTCTTATATTCTTCTTTTGTCTCATAACTATGTCTTACCTGTATTGTAACACCTCCTACCAATCTATTACATGGGTCTGGTAAGAGATGCCACTTCTTAAAAGGTCACCCATCTAAGTCCAAATCTTACCGTAACTCATTTAACTTGATAAAAAATGTTATTATATTTAATAATTAACTAGTATATTTAGTAGTTCTAGATCCGACTAGACCTAATACAGTAAAGGCTCAATTTTATCTATTTTTTGTAATATATATCTGATAGCCTTGCTACATAATCATACATATAAAATCTCAAAAAAATAATAATTATGACACATTCAACATGCGAACAATGGTCGTGATAGACTCGTTTTACATGTGGTTTTAACTAGTCTCCTTTAGCTTCTGTTGGGACTTGATCTACCACTTTGTTTGCCTTAATTAATAACTTACGCATTAGCAAGAAAGCCAATGCACTGAGCATAATTGCTCAATGGTGTATTCTAATACTATGGAAATTAAATCTTTAAATTTTTGTAAATAATCATTAGTATAAACCTACTCTAATTACATCCTTATTCTATTATCTTTTGTTACTTATAACATTTTTATACTTTTCTATTCATAACTTTGTTGTCTCATCCTAACTTACCTTTTTATTGAATATTGTCTGGGTGTTTTTACCTCTTATGCTTGTTTCTTACTAAATGCCTAACAATAGTTTAACATTATTTTTACCTCTTATGCATGTTCTCTTACATATGCTCATATCTTTACTTAATACATTCTCATGATAACAAGTTCATTCATAATGATACATTTCCTAATAAACTTAGGACATATGTTCTTTCTTCATACGTATAACATTTTTGATTAAAAGTATTTATGTACTAATAATAATGTTTGTTATTTTATTATTAGTTCCTTTTAACAGTTATTTCAATTCATTCACTTCCTCTAATTAATTTCCTTTCCTATCCTTTATTTCCCTTTTCCTAGATCCCAATATTATAATATCTTTATTGGTATATACATCATTTTTAAACTCTTCATTCTTTTTTACTCAACCCATATTTGGAAGACATATGCTCAACGCTAGATATTAGGACCTATCACATATAGTGGCCCATATTATAGACCTTAGCGTCTATACACAACATTCATATGATAGCAGGGATCAATCTCATAAAACCTTCTAAGATCAAATGATAGGGATCAACCTAGATGGACCTCCCAATAAATGGGATATCAAGGATTAACCTCAAAGGACCTCCCTGTGAGACCCTCTACTAGATTCTCGAAGAAACCCGATAGGCGATACACTTCCCACTAAGTCGCCCATCCTAAAATTGTTCTAGGTTTATGCTCCTTAACACTTACAAATTATGCCACTATGGTATTTTCATTCAATTTTATTTATTATATAATTGGTAACAAATTTCACATGTGTTTTAATTTAGTTTTAATTTAATTCAATAGGCCTAACTAGATAGACTACACTTAAAGACATTAGACCAAGAATGAACTGAAAATTATGTAATGGCTTATATTTTAACCCCAACCACTACATTGGCCTAGTCTAATAGCAGGGATCAGTTTACTAAAACCTCTTAATACCAGATAGGGGATAGCAGGGATTAGTCTATAGACCTCTTAATATCCCATTCATCAATAGCAAGTCACTCTGTGGATAGTAGGGATCAGTCTATAGACCTCTAAATATCCAACAATCATCATAAAATAACTCCAGTGGATAGCAGGGATCAGTTTGTAGACCTCCTAATATCTAATAAATCATCATCAAATATCTCTAATAGATAGCAGGGATTAGTCCGTAGACCTCCCAATATCTAGTAAATCATCATAAAATGTCTAGCAGCTGCTAATCCCTAATTAACCCATCCAATAGGTGTCTAACTAATCAACCATATGTCTTTATTATATGCCTATTTATTTACTAATCATCATTTTATAATATTTAGAGTTAAACAACATATAGTTATGAATTTATTTCAGCAGTTGAATTTTGACCCAGACAATTATAGGTCTATTTTTGTCATACCGGACAATTATAGGTCTATTTACTAAGCCAAGTTTTGGTCAATTTCTTAGATAATTCCAGTCCAATTCATACCATTATTCTAAGTCCAATTATGTTAAGTTATGGGCTATTTCTAATTCAAGTTCTAATTAATTATTTTTACAGGACAGTTATAGGTCCATGGTTACCATTTTCTAGGCATTTTTCCATGCCACTGTAATCCATTTTAGCATGCCATTGTGGCCCCTAAAATTATGTCATTCTATACATTCCAAATGGCCTCAAAAGTGGCCTTAAATTCATTTAAAATAAAGTACACAAAGTGTCCTAATTCATGTCTAATTTCATGCCATTAAAAGATCCATTATAGGTCATTTTTACCATCCCTATTTTAAGCCATTTATAAACCATTTCTTAGCTCAATTATGAACTTCATTTCTTTACTTATACTAACCAATCATCTAACCATGATTACTGATATGTTTATACCTATTTCATGCCATCCTAATGTCACACAATATATTTCCATCGTGTCATGCCAATTTTATATGGCATACACCATGTTGCACACACTCACATATATGCCAACCATAATAAACCTCTCAGCCACTACTAAATTAAGGTTACACACATGCACATTTCCATAATTCAACACAAACACATGTCATATACCAAAGTTCTAACATATAAATGCATATACACATGACATACCATATACACTATGCCATAACATACACTTTACATGCCTCGACCATGTTATGATTTCACACATACATGCATATTTTCATCAAATTCACCACATATACATCTAATCCCATGCCTAACATACATTTTTCTACCATATACACCATGCCACCATGCCTTACACATAACTTGCAATCTAAGGTACTCTAGCATACCTTGTGGCCATTCATGGCACCACCTATAACCATGCCTTTTCTCACCATACACACACAAACCATTAAATCCCATAACATACACATCATTGCTTATCATAATCCCTATGTACACATGCCATAGCATATCACTCACACACACACACACACAACCTCTCAACCAAAGTGAGGCCACACCCTTCCATCCATTCCTTCCACTAAATAATCCCATAAATCACTCAAATAAACATGGAAATAACCTCAAAGTAAGCTCAATTCACTATTACACACACCTCATCCACCATAACTATCAATTACATACAACATTTCCATATAAGTTACACTTGAAATACATATGGCATGCCTCAAATACATTAAATTCACATACATACACTTAAAATGTAGTCTTGTTTACAATTTAGCACTTTTATTTCCCTTGTTGAACATCAACTCCACCTTAGCCTATATATACACATCCATAACTTAGAAAAATCATAAAAATTCTATAGACCTACAATTGAAAATCTAAGAACATAGGTAGCCTTAGAATTATTAAATCCCTTTGGAAAAATTGAAAAATGAGAAAGGGCATTTACACACAAAATTGATATTTTTATGCACCCTTTATGTACATAAAGCTTTCTTGATTTTTCTTGAGCTCTATGGTTGCCTATGGTCTCCCAAACCTTTAAGAATCACTTCTTAACTAATCAAGGTAATTTTGGTGATAATTTAGGGAGGATTAAAGCTTGAATGGCCATGAACTTGGAGGAGAGGAGAAAGAGATGGCATCGGGTGAGGAAGGGAGAAGAAAGAAGAAATAGGGGGTGGATAAGGTGTCAATGGGCTAAGTGGGTTAGTGGCAACTTGGCACGCCCTTTATAGTAGTTGGGGTAGCTTGAGTGGTGACACGTGTCACCCGAGTGCCTCGAAATCTCGATTTTTCTTGAGAACTTTAGGAAATTTTAAAAATTCACATGGACCTCAAAATATTTTTACATCAGTTTTAAAAATCCTCAATTAGGCCTATTTAAGGGATCATAAAATCTTGGGTCAAAATTCCTTCGATAGTATAGTTAATCAATTTCTTAGTTTGCATGAAAATCTTAAAATTAAGGAAAAATAGTTAACGACCTCAAAAATTAAAAATTCCTTACCAATAGCCTCAGGAGAATTTTTGACCTTTAAGGTAAGGTATTTTTACGTCTATTCAAGTGTATCCCGGGTTATTCTCAGCATAAGTCCATTTAAGCCTATAAACTATTAGATTTGGTCTTAAATAATTTATTAGTTCTACTAAATTTTTAAATTATGTCATTTTCATCATTTTTAAGCTCCTCAAAGTTTCATAACCAGTATGCCCTATCTTAGGCCCCATAAAGGTGACTCGACACTCTAAGCATGCTTTTCGAGCCTCGAAGGTACTGTTCACGGAACCTTGACTTAGGTCATTGCACTCTCAATACCCTAACATAGCTGGATAGTAGAGATTAACCCCAAAGGACCTTTTAATACCTTGACATAGGCAAATAATAGAGATCAACCCTAGTGGACCTCTAAATATCTAAAAGTGTATAGGGCTTTTGTCACAACCTCGAGGACTGTACCCACCATAAAATAAGGCAATGATCCTCATGGATTAAAATCCTAGCAACTACTAACTCCCTAGTTGACCAGTCAACCTATCCAGTAGGTGTCTAACTAATATAGGACTTAACTCCAATTTTATTCAGTTATCATATTTCATTAGTCATTTATCTCATGTCAACTAGGTTTAAATATTAATGGGTTCATATGCCATTGCTTGCATACCTTGTATCTCATGACCTCATTTGTTTTCACTTTATCATTACATATCTCCTGGTAGTGATTTTTCATATGAATTCAAACATATGTTCTATGTTACGATAATCTTATTCTTATGTTCACAATTATAATATACTTTTCATTATCATGGTATGCTTATTGGAATTATGGTATATTCATGTGTACTTATCATGTGCCTCAACCTTGGTATTATATTCATTTTGCTCATAAGAATCCTTATCATTATCTTTCACCATCTTATAGGATAATATCAAGTGTTTAATGTTCTCTCATTATA